>PVJI01005790.1:0-92702 GCA_004026765.1 Micronycteris hirsuta | reverse complement strand
ATAGGTTTTGATTACATACTCAGTTATTGAGACAGTGGGGAAGTGGGTACTCTAATTCACTGTGATGGGAATGAAAATTAATCACTTGTGTGGGTGGCAATATGCCATTTGTCAAAACTAACATGGGCCACTTTTGACTCAGCAATTCTACTTCTGGACTGTACACTATAGATCTATGCATTTAAAAGTGATATGTATTCAAGGTGATTCATTGCAGTAGGCTAATAAATTATGGGCTAGTTATGTAATTGTTTAAAAGAATGAGGCTTTTTATGTATTTTTATTAGAACATGTCAGTTACAGAGAGTATGTGTAGTATGATACTGTCCCTATAAAAAAGGTGGAAGCCTATATTTTTGTCTCTGTATGCATAAAGTGCCTTTTTAAAAATAATACAGGTAACATTGGTTACAAGTATTTAGATGGAATTTGATTGCTTAGGAGATAGTGGAGGGAAAATTTTTTTCATTGTATGCCCTTTTAATTTTATGTATGTGTGTATGTTTGTGCCAGAACATACATATTATGTAATTTAAAATTACATAAAAATTTTAATTTGAAAATGAAAAAAGGACAGAAATCTAGTCCTTCCTCTCTAGGAGTGATCAAAAGCCACATCAGTTCTCAGATCTCTATTATGTACTGCTTCATGGCTCTAATGTTTGACTTAGCTTAGTAAAGTATGCATCTTGAGAGTTATAATAGTGTTTTTTTGCATCTTTAATATGCATACCGATAGTGGTCAATGCTTTTTACATAGTTGATAATCATATGTTGGTTTAATTTATCAGTAACACAGTACTGTTTTATACTTGTGGAGTTTTACATTGTTTCATTTGATCCTCAAAACAACCCTGTGAGTGGGCTTTTATTTGCATGTCACATTTTCTATGTTTTCAAATAAGCATGTGTAATTTTTTTGAAGTTATAAAATGATAACATAATGGCCCTAGCTGGTGTAGCTCAGTGGATTGAGTGCTGGCCTGCGAACCGAAAGGTGTCTGGTTTGATTCCCAGTCAGGGCACATGCCTGGGTTGAGGGCCAGATTCCCGGTAGGGGGTGTGTGAGAGGCAACCACACATTGATATTTCTCTTCCTCTCTCTTGCCCTCCCTTTCTCTCTCTAAAATAAATAAATAAATAAAATCTTTAAAAAAAAGAAAGTTAAAAAAATAAAATGATAACATAATGGGTTTATTGGCCATGAGATTAGAGGAGATGATATATCAGGTCCTTTCAACTCTGAATGAATGGATGAGTGAATGAATACATTTTAGTAGTACAAGAGGAACAAGGAGAATACTTGGTTTATGCATTTTGGGTTCTTTTAAATGAACCCCTCTCCTCCAAAAAGACCCCGCCCTTGGCTGCCCAGATCACCTGTGTTATTAAACTATGTTAATATTAAGCTATTAATAACTGGTTCAGTTATTAATGCCAATGCCATTTTAATTAACAACATAGTTTTTTAGAGCTGTTTTTAAACAGCCCAACAGATTTGTCAAGTAAATCCATATAGCGAGACGAATGAGAAATTTATGCATTACCTCAATTTTTCTTTGTGTTTCTTCCTATTCTTTTGCTTCATTTAACTTTTAAATTTAACTCAACACAATGCTTTGGATTTTTTTTTTAGATGCTAAATCTGAAACTTTTGTCGAGGATTTCAGTTTTTTGTGTAGTGTCTTTTAATGGCAGTGTGTGTTGGGTGAGGATTAAGGAAACAAAGGAGATACAGAGATAAAGCAACCTGAAGTATTGTATTTTGCTGTGTATAACACGCACCCATGTTTTTGTGTACATAATATATAGACTTACTGTACCCATTATTATACCCATGGTATGTAAGCATTATACCTGTGTATAATGCGCATCCAAATTTTCCCTCAAAAATTTGGCCAAAGAAGTGTGCATTATACATGACAAAAATATGGTAAAAGTTATAAAACATTTTCTCATCTTTTTTCCAGGAAATATCAAAGAACAAGGGCTTATTTAGTGCAGTAAATAATGAGTGAATGATTGTGCTGCACTTAATGTAAATACAAGCTAAAAACTCTATTATAAATTGGTCTTGGCTCTTTTGCATGTGGAGAAAAAAAAGAATTTACATCCTATTACATTTTTGTAATTGCATGTGATATTCTGCTTGGTTTTCTCAGTGAGTTAACTCCCTATTCCTCCCCACAGGGTTGAAAATGCTTGCACCAAGCTTGTCCAGGCAGCCCAGATGCTTCAGTCAGACCCTTACTCAGTGCCTGCCCGAGATTATCTAATTGATGGGTCAAGGGGCATCCTCTCTGGCACATCAGACCTGCTCCTCACCTTCGATGAAGCCGAGGTAGGTAATCCGAGGCTCAAGCAGACTTCTTTTCACACAGAAGCCTAGCCTCAAAGATAGTAATGGAGGGTTGATGATTATTTGGAATGAGAAAATGTTGAGTATCTGCACATCTGAATTACTGTTGTTTTCTATTTCTTGTTCACTCAGTTGACTACTCTGAATTATATTTTCAGGTTCGTAAAATTATTCGAGTTTGCAAAGGAATTTTGGAATATCTTACAGTGGCAGAGGTGGTAGAAACTATGGAAGATTTGGTCACTTACACGAAGAACCTTGGACCAGGTTAGTCATTTCCAGTTTTTGTACTAAAGTTTTTGTGGATCGCTCATGTCTGATCAAGAGGAAAGGGGCGTTCCATCCTATTTGATATACAAGATAGGTAGTGATGCATTGGGCTTTTAGGTGTCTCTGCTCTGATGATGGAGCCGACACTGTGCTTCTACTAAGGAGTCTTACTGTCTCGGAAAGCTGAATCTGCTTTCTACAAATCCTGTCCCTGTCTAATGAATTAAACTAGACATTGCAAATGTTGCTGGAGAATGTAGGAAATACTTTTCTATGACTGTAATGCTTAAGGCCACCCTCAACCCTGACCCCTCCATTCCGTGTTATACAGGATTCCTTCACTGTCTGCCAGCTGGCCTGCAACTCTTTATGACCTCTTAGCTTGCTAATTATTAGCCTGCTTACTATCATGGATTCATGCCCTAGTCCAAGACTGCATAATATAATCAGATCTAGAAGGAAAGAAGAGCTACTGTGGCTAAATCTCATTTTGAAATGACAGTTTATTCATCTGAGAATTAAATATTCAAAAGACATGAACAGTTACCAGCTTTTGATGTTATACGCATATAACATGAACTTGAAGTTTCTTAGACTGTGAATGAGACCAATGACAAGACATGTCATATGTTTAACTGGTCAGTATTAAAGGTCACTTGCCACCTTATAAAATTCTTTTGTCTTATGTAAAATGATTTTTAATTAACAGTATTTTCATGAGGTTCTGGTGCAGTCATTCTATAACTTATGGCAGTTAAAAATTTCTCTGAGCCATCATTGAAGGTCACCAGGAGATGGCTTTAGAGAAAGTAGTCTTTTAACTTTCTCATAGCACTAAATTTTTTTTTATTTCTTCAAGTGAAATCTTATGCAGAATCCCAATATGTAAAAGACAAAAATGGAGCTACTCTGGATGAAGGAGGAATACCCCATCTTTTCTACCCACCTCCCTTTGGTACCCTTTAATAAGCTGTGAAACTATAGGGTTGGCCGAAAGTTCTTTTGGTTTTTTTCCCTTAAGATGGCTCTAGTAGCACTTAGCTGTCTTTAACTTCATTTGAAACAATTTTGTTAAATTATGACAGCTGTCATATCAGTGTGCAGTAAAAAAAAAAGCTTATTAAAATTAATTGAGACATTAATTGAGAATAATGTTATACCACACGGGAGATAGCTGACATACTCAAATATTCAAATTAATAAAGTTATTGGTGAAAATGAAAAGCGTATCTTTTATTTTATGGAAAAAACTAAATGAACTTTTAGGCCAACCCAATACTTAAGAAATCAGAGCTTAGAGAGTCACATAACCTTTGAGTAATACCCAAAGTAAACAGAAAGTGCTTACAGGCTGGTTCCGAAACACCAGGTGCTTTCAAAGGCTGTCAACACTATAATTATTTTTATAATATCTCAATTTGTTTCTAATTATAAATGTAGTACATTCTTATTATGGACAAATTGGAAAGTACAGAAAAACATAAGGATGAAAACAAAACACGTTATTGTAATTCTTAACATTTTTTTTAGCCACTAGATTCTCAGTACCAGGCTCACATGAGATTCTTATGTCCCTCGGCACAGGGGTCAGGTACATGGCGTGAAACCTGCACACTTGGTAGCCAGGCAAAATATTTTTACCCAACTTGTGAATCTATTTTTTACAAATATTTATTTATGCACTTGAATATCTTTTTGGATTTGTGAATGTACTTATGTCAAAAGTGAAAATTATGTCACATTTAGGATTTACAATTAATAAATTACTTTTAATGAAAAGAATAGAGTTGCATTAAGTTATAACTATCTTGTAAAATTTTTCTGTCATAAATGCTAGAGTTCAGTGATAGTTTCTGCTTTTTTTTTTTTTTAAGATTTTATTTATTTATTTTTAGAGAGAGGGAAGGGAGGGAGAAAGAGAGGGAGAGAAACAGCAATGTGTGGTTGCCTCTCATATGGCCCTCACTGGGGACCCGGCCCGCAACCCAGGCATGTGCCCTGACTGGGAATTGAACTGGGACCCTTTGGTTCCCAGCCCGCGCTCAATCCACGGAGCTACACCAGCCAGGGCAGTTTCTGCTTTTTTAATAAGTGGGCTTTCACAGGAATTCATAATGGTTCTAGGCTCAGAAAGCCAGGCTCTAGGTCATTTCACTACTCACCCTGCACAATGTGTTTGTTATGCTGCAGGAATGACTAAGATGGCCAAGATGATTGACGAGAGGCAGCAGGAACTGACGCACCAGGAGCACCGAGTGATGTTAGTGAACTCAATGAACACGGTGAAAGAGTTGCTGCCAGTTCTCATTTCAGGTATTTTCTGCCTATACTTAATCTTACAGGGAAGAAAAAAAAGTTAACATGTTCTAAACTCTGATGTTCATTTTCTTTTGCTGCTTAGTTGCATGTCCTTCTGCCTGGGTCAGAATGAGACCTGATGGATTGGGTATTACCCGAAGGCTGCAGCTGATTGGCTAAGAACCAGTATTTATCTTCTCTAAAGCCCTTCTTTTCTTGGTCTTTGTTTGACATCACCCTTTCTGTTGCTGAGTTCTGGTCTCCTGAAGCTCTAATTAGCCCTTTTTTGGGAAGTGGAATCTCCTCTAGAAACTCTAGTGTTGGATGTTTGGATTTTGACACCTTTATTTGCATTACAAAAAAACAATTAGGAGCTGGATTGGATACTGTAGAGTGCTATATGCTAAGGAAGTGAACCCAGAGCCCTTTTCAGGGTTGTGTTAACACAGTTCTTTTTTTAAAGACGTTTAACTGTAGAGCTGGTGGTCTGTGCCAGCTGGGACTACCTTCGTGTTGGGCAGAGCCCAGAGGTCACTATGGTGACTGTTCTCTAAACTAGCAAAAGGGAGCTGAACTTACTGACTCTCTAGTATGTAGCAGACACCTCATGGTTTTTTAAAATTATTTTAGTCCAGTTTGTGGGTTAATTAAACTCTCAGAGGGCAGGTTTATTTTAAAAATCTTATGATGTATGTCACTGTGACCCCTAGCTACTGCCTTCCTGCTTTGGCATTTCAAGTAGTAGCTAAAAAGGGGATATGGGCGTAAGAGTTCAGAAGCCCTTTACGTGAACTAGAAAACAAAAATTTGTAAATAGAATAAAAAATCTTCACTTGAGGATTAGAGAGAGAGGAGGGGAGAGAGAAAGAGAAACATCAATAGGTTGCCTCCTATATGCGCCCTGACCAGGATCGAACCCTCAAGCTAGGTATGTATCCTGACTGGGAATTGAACCTGCAACCTTTTGGTGTATAGGAAGATGCTCCAACCAACTGAGCCACCTGGCTAGGGCTATAAATAGAATCTTATAATCTCCATGGGGAATATGTTTTTGAGGTCAGCTGTTTGATATGGCAGAAAAGTTGCTTGGAAGAGGATTTCTTTTTAAGCTGGGTAACTCAACAAAGTATGGATTAGTCTTTGTTTTTACACTTTTAATTATTTCATAGGAAGATAATATTTTTCTCCAGTGCTTATTATTATTATTATTATTATTATTATTCCTCTTCCTCCCCTTCACCCCCATCCCTCTCTCCTCCTTCTCCTCCTTCTTTACTTTGGGGGTTCGAAAGTCCCTGCTACATGGTGAAAGAAATCCTGGAAGATAAACTGAACACTTTGGGACTTTCCATTAGGATTGGGGACAGCAGGGTTCTCAGTTACAGTTTTACTGACTGTTTTCACCTTGTCCCATTAGGCTCGTGTCAGGTGGGGACAGTGTTAGGGCTGGGATGCTAACTGGCTTATATATTAGATATTTTGTGACTGTGGGTCATCAGTATGTACATGTTAAATGAGTTCCCTGATCATGCTGTAGTGATGTTTTACACCTTCAGTTTTCATTACAATGAAGGTTGCTGATATTGGAACTTTATTGGCAGCCTTTCAGTGTTTGTTTTCATATATTTTTTTTTAGACCTTAGAAGCCCAAAACATGTGTTCAAGGCGTAGGACATTTTGTATGAATATTGTTATACAGCAGAATTCAATTCCAAGCTTAGTTTCTGACCTTTTGTTTATTTTTACAGCTATGAAGATTTTTGTAACAACTAAAAACTCAAAAAACCAAGGAATAGAAGAAGCTTTGAAAAACCGTAATTTTACTGTAGAAAAGATGAGCGCTGAAATTAATGAGATCATTCGTGTCTTACAACTCACTTCTTGGGATGAAGATGCCTGGGCCAGCAAGGTAGGTTTTATTGGAGGAGAAATGATTAGAATCCTAAATTCTCCCCTCCTGGGAGTTTGATTGTCTCACATTTTATCTTGTAACTATGTGTAGCATAAGACTACTCAGATATTATGAAGGTAATTTCTTATCCACCTTTGTTTCATGGGTTACGTGCTCCTTTTGCAAATTCTCTTTGTTCCAGGGTAGAACAATAAATAGGTATGTGGGGGTGAATGTTGGTTGAAGGCCGAAATATGTAGCTATTCCTTCAGGCAGAAGTCTCACTGATGGGGCTGGTGGAGGGATTCTGGTATGGTGTAGGCTCCCCTGGGAGAGAGCCCTGCCTTTTACGTGGGCGGTTCTTAGGCAAGTAAGAGACTTAATATGCCTGTGACTGAATTTTATGGAAAACTTTTCCTAAACCAATCTTTGACCCAGAGAAATCTACCGAGAAAACTTGGCATTTCTAGGTGTGTGCTTTTCTCATTCCATTTTCCCTAAGGAAAGCTGAATTAAAATATTAGTTTTCACATTTGTTGGTTAGTTTGAGGAGTCTCTTCACTCTTCAGAATTTAGTCTAGAATTTCTTCTTAGACTCCAGAAGGGTTAGTGGATTCCTTCTAGAACCCAAGAGCAGTGGTTTTGTGTCGCTGCTGCTCTGTCTCCTTCTCCCTGTCCAGTGACTGCTTTGCGGGAACAGACACTTGGGCTTACACTTCGCCTGTAGGAGCCCAAGATGCAGGCAGTGAGGGAATCCCACTGTCTCCTGCATCCAGCTTCCCCACGCGTGACCCAGATGTAGTCTCCAGGGTCACCTAGCAGGCTGGTAGCAGACTAAGGAGGGGATTTTGTAGTACGACTTCCGTTTGGTGCCCAGCGGGGCTCTTTGTCCTCTAGGTCACCTGCAAGGTAAGGTCAAAGCCAGGGCCTCGCATTGCCAGCCCTCTCTTGTTGCCTACAAAGTGAATCAAAATAGGCAGAAGAAATTAGTCACTTATCTTAATTATAGATTTGCTTATAGAGGCACGGAGTTCTTGAACAAGTGTTAAGACTATTTTAAATCTATATGGTAAAATCATTTTAAGTCTGATATTTTACTTAATTTTGCTTTTACATATGTGACAGTTTTCATTTCCCTGTTGTGACTTCTTTATGCATCTTTTTTTGTTCTCTTGTTTGTTTTATTCTTTTTTCTCACGTTTAGAAGGTAAGCTTTCTCTTGCCCTGTAGTTTTTTTCTTACTTAAAAGAGAAAAAGCATGTCTGTGAGGTTTTCTGTGCTGTGTGCCATGCCTTACTCTGTGTGCCGGTGCGTAACTCTGTGCTCGAATACGCGTCAGATTGTGGTTTAATGTGGGGCTCCAGGCCGTGCTGGGCAAACTGTTTGACTCTAGCTCATCCTGAGCTGTTTCTCTGGGGAAAGCAAAAGAAAAGGCATTTCTATGGGATATAGGCTTTCTATTCTTAGTGAGTGCCTTCATCCGTTTGAACACGCTCCTGAGAACGCTTCTGACCTAGTCACTCCCTCTGACTTCATTTGAGGGGCAGGTTTCCCCAGGTAGCTGGGTGACCCCTAAGTTACCTGTGGACCCTGCTTAGGAAACTTCCAGCTGATGTCATCTCTCTATTTGCCTCTCCTACCAGTCTCCTTTGGAGGCTCTGGAATTTTGCTTTTGGAGATGCGTCACTGAAATTTTAAGCCATAATGAAAATGGGTAGGCAGAGAGTTTAGATGGGACAACTGTCCTTCAGAATAATCGTAGTCTTCAAAATCAAAAGGAAAAAAGTAAGATGTATCTAAAGTTTTTCCTAACTTCAGTCCATGGCTCACTGCATGTTCTGCTATTTAAGCTGTGAATCAGCTGTTAACTTCTATGACCTCATGCTCCCCTAACCCAACCTCTTTCCTTATTTGCTCTCCTTTGCTCCCAGCAGATGAGAAACAGTAAAAAGGAGAAGCAGGCATTGCAGCCTTAGTGTTTATCTATTTTTGGAGGGGAAGAGTCATCCATCATTTAGTAAATAAGTGTTATGGAGCTTTATTTTGTGCGTCTTTGAGAGCTACTTCTTTTAGAAAAATGCGCTAAGTTGAATTTTTCAAAATGAAGATTAGACCCTTGGGGAGGATACTGTGCAAGGAAAATGGACCTGGGCCCCACTGTGTACAGTCTTGTAGCTGTCTCAGTTTTATGCTGGTCTGGAAGGAACCAGACTGTTAGGACGTTTCAAAACTATCAGAATGAAAGAAAGTAAATAAAATTAGCTTGGCCAAAAGAAGTTCAAGTGCATAATGGCATCAGAGAAGGCAAGAAATGTTTATTTTTAACTTCACTTTGCTTTTGTTATACATTTACCTGGTTCAAAAAAATCGATTGCTCGGAGAAGGTACACATGACAGATGTCTCCCCTAATCCCGTTCCTGTCCCCCGACTGCTCTCACCCGCTCAGAGTAATACTTTTTATTAGTTACAAGAGTATTTAGAAAAATGAAATTTTACCTTGAAAATGGAAATTGGTAGCTAGGGTTTTGGTTATTTTTCAGTTTTAGTAGCATATGCATCTTCCATTGCTCAGTTGTAAGCAGTGAATTAATCAGACCTTGTCTGTCTGTGTCCCCTGGCTTCCCATTCTGTTTGCTATTGTACATGCAGCATCTTTTACCTCCTCTCGCCCCTACCAATAAAGAATTAACTTTGTCTTACCATACTTGTTTCATGCTTCCCTATTGGTGCAGTTTTCTCCTGGAAAGTGATGGTTCCTCTAGAAAAGTGGGGGATGAAAGTAAGTGGAAAAAATTCTTGGTAAAAGTGCATCTTGCTGAATAAGTTAAGGTTTTAAAGAGGCAATGCAATAGCTGATCATTTTACCTCTATACCTACATTCAAATTGCAGCTCTATAAACTTAAGAGTATCTTGACTTTAAATACTTCATTAAAAATTTCCCCCTGTTTAAATCAACAATCATCTTATAAGTGATCATTAAAAATTAGTTTAGCTTTTTTCTTGGGAGTACATTATGAAACAAAAGAATTTGTGAATTAAACAATTCTAATTTAACCCCTTGCAATTTAGCTATATATATATATTTATATATATATATATTTATTTGTTACTTATATCTTGATGTGTGCTGAGAATCAAGAGTAAGTAAGAAAAAATTTAAAAGTCTTTTAATGCTAATAGTTTTTGAAACCCATATGGGTGCTCCTGCAACTGCATCGTGAGTCATCACATACTATTATTCAGGATCAGTTCCTGTTGTGGGTCTCCTACCACCGCAGGGCCTAGGCTGGTGGCGGTTAAGTGTAGTGACGGACTCTGATGTCCCAGATTAAGCTGCTCTACCAAAGAAGGAAATATTGGTCAGAATATGCAGTTGCCCTTACTGCAGGTCATTGGGATTTTTTTCCTCATTTTTGAAAAAATAAGGCTATACATGAGCTTTTTATGAGGCTTCTAGTGTTTTATTTTAGCAGCTAATACAATGAAAGATTTATCTGTTGGAGTTTCAGATGAATAGTTAATGCAGGTGTTTATGATATTTTACCCCTCTCTGTGAACAGAAGAAAAGCCCACAATGTTAAAGGAATTCATGTTTTCTTCTGATCCAAGTGATCTTTAGTTGGTACCTCTGATTGTGTGCTCACAGGTGGCAAAGAGTTTTAGAGCTGAGTGTTCTTAGAAATGAGGAACCGAAACGTGGGAGGGTAACTTGCTTGAAGTCTTGGGGCTAGACACCTTCTGTCATCGCTTAAATGTAGTTTGTAAGATTTTGTTCTACTGCCCAATCTCTTCTTTCCGGAAATGTCTTTGTTTAAAACGTTGATTTGCGGGTGGAAATGTGGTCAGTGGTAGAATGGAGTAGGGAGAGTAGGGAGGGTGGTGTTCATGGGAAAAACGGAGAGTAGCTTGGGCAGTGAAAGCGAGGGGGTCCTGGTCCCATATGTACAGTTTTCAAGAGCCTGTGATTGCAGGACCTTGGTTTTCCTACCGCAGTTCCTCCTGATTGCCTGTAAAAGGAACTCAGTGGTTCTCAGTATTATTCTGTTACTTAGGTCTACTTTTATATCAAAATTCAGGACAGTTTCAGTTCCTGGGAATTCATGTAAAACGGAGTTCTTTTAGGTTGTTCTCCCACCTTTTGGTATGTGGCGGAGAGTGCCAAGGCACTGTGGTTTTCATTTATAACAAACTCACTGGAGTTTTACAGTGAAAGGGGCCGTAGAAGGGGGGGGACCAGATCTGTGCCAGCTGTCACCAAGCTGTGTGACTAGATCTGGTCTTTTATATACTCTTAAAAAAAAAAAAAAGGAACCAAAAAACCCAGAGAAGAGATTGGTGGGGACTTTTCTCTTTCCTGTATTTGAGATTTTACAGAGAAAAATACTCATATGAAGGTGCCATTTTTTTTTTTCTTTTCTCTTCTGTGTTATGCCCCCATCATACTCTGGGTACTTAGATTTACATGACAAGGTTTAACTAAAAGCTGTGTGGTACATCGTATGATTGACCACAACCTTTTATAACTATATCTTATGATTATTTTACCTTTTATAACTAATCTTATAGTGACTTACAGTTCTGGTTACTCAGTGAATTTGTTTATGTCACATTTGGTGTTAATATACTTGTTAATGCTGCTTCTGACAGAATTCTGCCAATCCCATAATAAATACTGTTCTTCGAAAGAAGTGTATATGAGAGTTTTAGGAGACAAGAGTAATTGTTCCCACAGACATTTTTGTTTCTAATACATATGGCATTAAAATGTATTGTGTTTAAATGATTATTTACAACTTGCCCCATCCATTCTAGAAAGAATTTAAGGCAGCCCTTTCAGTGACCTTTTTGATCTCTAAAATTGTCTAAAATTTACGCTACTAAAAAGTTTGGTAACTAATTGAAATTCCCAGTTTAAAAATGCAGCTTCATTTTAATTTGTCAATGATTCTTTTCAGGGCAATGAGCGTCTCTTAATTTGAACTTCTTGATGTCACATCTCCCACTCAGGAGTAAATTACTCACTTCCTGTGAATTAGATTCTTTCCTTGAAGTGTGGTAGCCAGTCACACTTTATTAGGGAGAAAAATAAGCAGTGATTTTTGAGGATGTTAAATAGAACAAAGCCAGCTTTTCCATTGTGTTTGAAATCAATTTTGGGCAATGGAGAATAAAACCAGTCATTTAGGTTAGTGAGGGTTATTAATTTGATTCTGGAGCTTATTTTCTGGGCAGTGTTAACCAAAGCCCAAATTGCTGAGGCAAAGATACGCTGACTGTTGCAGAAGGTTAGTGGATTCTTTGGCAACCCTCTTTGGTAAAAGAAAAGAAGTCTTAAGTTTCATCTAATAGAAAATAATGGGGTTTGATGTCAACAAACCTGAGATCAAATTGGATTTCTAGGACAGAGCCCCTGTTTCTTAATTTGTAAAATTAAATTACATTTAAAAATGAAGTATTGAGTGGAAAAAATGCCTCAAACAACCTAACATGCCGGAAATGCTTAAAGTTTCCTTCCTAACTAAGTAGCCATTAATGCTAGGGTAGATGCTAAAGAGTTTTTCTGATCTTGGTTTCTCCTTGAGTTTAGATTTTTGAAATGTAATAAATATTATTTTTCAATGAAAATATGTATGTTAGAGAATGGTTGTTAATAGATTTTAAATTAAATATTTTTACATGGATATAATAAGTTTCTTCTTCAAAGGGTGCACATACTTTCTAGGTGAGAGTTTGTGAATTTTTTTTTAATGTGATTCTAGACAAAGTCTTGTAACTTGTGGTAGACCCTAAAGGCTATCTAACCCTCTGAGGTTCGGAGTTGCCTGAAACACTCTGAAAAGATATTGATTTGAAATTAATTTGGAATCCTTACTTGGAATTAAGATAAAGTGATCTTTGTATTACTTCAAAGGCAGGGTTTGCTGTGTAGGTGAATGTAGAACAAGATAGAGGAGGAGCAGATATTTAAAACATTTGAAAGTCAAATGCCACTTGTCTACATGTACTAATCACAAATGGATTTTTGAAACAGATCCTCTTACCACTCTGCCTTTTACTGATAGATAGCTACCGTAATTCCATACAATTTGTTGATAAAATTTGACGATACAATTTTTCAGTAAGAGTAGTTCACTGCTTTTTAGTTGTAGCTGAAAATTTGCTCTTTAGTGCCTTAGCCAATGTTGCAACAAGAGACAATCTGTTTAGATGGGGAAGGAAGGAATCCAAAGCTGAGCATTCTCTAATTTGAATATATGCTTGGGAAAAGCTTTGATCCGGGTCTTGTCCTCACTTTTTAAGCCTATGAGTGCTCCCAGCCCTTATTTGTGCTAGTGCCTAGAGTTGCTGGAATTGGAAGAGGGGGTCCTGGTGCCCCCGTGTGGAAACCTAGTGGTATAACACCTTTAAGAACCCAAGCTTTGCAGGACTGGAAATTGAAAAAAGTTAGGGATATAGGGTGTTGCCTAGAATTTCAGAGGTTAACTCTGTGGTTTGGTGGACGGACTCTGTAAGAGTCAGTTTTCTAGAGCAAAAGGGGGTGGACTGTCTTTTAAGGTGTTAAATAGAGATTCGAGTGGCTAGTTAGTTGATTGTGAGGATGGGTACATGGGTATTGGTTACCTATGAGTATATTGTTCTAAGCATTTTTCTGTATTTTAAAAACTGTATTCAATATATATTTTCAGCTCTGGCTAGTGTGGCTCAGTAGATTGATCGAGTGCTGGCTTGCAAACCGAAAGGTCACTGGTTCGATTCCCAGTCAGGGCACATGCCTGGGTTGCAGGCCAGGTCCCCAGTTGGGGGTGTGTGAGAGGCAACCACACATTGATGTTTCTCTCCCTCTCTTTCTCTCTCCCTTCCCCTCTCTCTCTAAAAAGAAATAAAATCTTTAAAAAATATAAGTATATTTTTAAAGTGACTAGTCTGTTGTTTCACCTTCTTACTCTATATCCTGGGAGATTTTATGCTAATTTCATGTTAGTTATTATGAATCGTGATTGTACACAATACATTGAGGACTGCTTATTTTATCCTGCCTCTTCTTCCAGGTTGGGGATGGTAAGGGAACTAAGCATGAGGAGGAGTGGTAGGGAAGGCCAGAAAAATACTTCTTTCTTATATTGTATTTAGTGGCTTATTTGTGGAATTAAAACTAAATTGCTCAGTTAACATCTTTATTCTTTTTTCCAACCAGCGATTCTAATTTTTTATATTAATTTAGCATAGTGAAACATTACCCAGTGTGTGTGTATTTCAAAACAAGAAGTAAACCAACTGTGACGTGTGGCACCGTGTGCTAACGAGGCTTCCCTGAAGCCTGGCGGGCTTTGGCAGGGCTGCAGTAGTTGAATGTGGACTAGTGGAAAGGCTGATGGTAAGGCATGTGACAACAGGGCTTTTTCCTGCTGAAGACATTAAACATCTTTTGGCTTGAGCGATTTTACCAGTTTTCACAGTTTAGCAATAGGGAAATCAGGAAACAATAGAATTAACTGGAGATTTGCATGCAAGATGCTGAAATAAGCATTATGGTGTGATGAGAATATTTTTAAGCCTTTGTAGGACTACCTTAGCTCTATTGTATGTCAATGCTGTCACTTCTTCTCTGTCTTACTTTGTGTCATTGTATCTCAGTTTTTGAGATGGAAATAACTGTGATATTTCTCTTCAAAAGGACACCGAAGCCATGAAGAGAGCATTGGCCTCCATAGACTCCAAACTAAATCAGGCCAAGGGCTGGCTCCGAGATCCCAGCGCCTCCCCAGGTAACCGGCTGGTTCTCCTTTTCTGATAGGCACAATAGAAAGCTAGTGACAAAGAAAACAAAAGAAAGATCTTCCCAGAATTTCATAGTCCTGAGATAACTACTGCAACATGTAGGAGCATACACCATTCAGTTAGTCTTGACTAATTGAGACATTACTGGGTTTTAAAAGGATGGCGAACATAGACTAATCACCTCTTACTGTGGAGGAATAAACCAAGCTGAACTGGGCATTCTTTGCAAAATTCTTGATTCACGTCTTCCCTGAATCAGAGAGGTAATTATTTTGAATAAAAGCTCTTCTTCTTTTATTCCCTTTGGGCATATTTCCATTTATGTCAACAAGTACTTAGTTAAGCAGATCAAATAATGATACCAATAAGAATTGTAAATGAAAGTTAGCTTATATAAAGATAAGACGACCCAAACAGGTTATTGAGCTAGGATTTTCTAATCTAATATTTATTCAATTTTAGATAAACATTTGAATGAATGTTAGAAGCCTAAGGGAGGCTGGAGGTGCTGAGTACTATTAAATTGTTAGAGCCTATTTTCATCATCCATATTCTTACCACAAGCTGCTTATTACCTCCATGTGGCTGTGGTTCTGGGGTCTTTTTTAGCAGTGTCTGTGGTAGGAACCTCACCCTAAGGTTGGAAGGGCACTGCCTGACTGTTAGCTATCAGATGTATTGTCTTCTATTCACCTTGTCGTTTTTTTCATCTGTTTCTTCATGAGTGAAATGACTTGTAAAGCATCCTCTCTAAATAATTAACAATGTAGATATTGAATATCTCTTTATTTTAGGGGATGCTGGTGAGCAGGCCATCAGGCAGATCTTAGATGAAGCTGGAAAGGTTGGTGAACTCTGTGCAGGCAAAGAACGCAGAGAGATCCTGGGAACCTGCAAAATGCTAGGGCAGATGACTGATCAAGTGGCCGACCTCCGAGCCAGGTAAAGTTCCTCTGCTCTTACCGGAGTAGCGGTTGGCAATAGGTAGGCTCTCACTCCTGACAGAGAGCGAGTCTAGTAATTTTACTGTGTTGTCTTTGGCTAATAGGCAACATAGATATTATACTCTATTAATTCTTTGGAGATTGTAATGAACTTTTCCTTCTTTAACTTGGTAATTTCCAGACTCTTTTAAGTTTCTGTTTCAGAATTATTCATTTGGTTTCCTGATACTTTTCCTTACTTCAAGTCTGCGTTTTTGGAACTTTTTCTCCTATAAACTAAATATGTACAGTTTGCTATTAAGAAAACTAAGTATAATACAGGGTTTTTGGGGGGTAGGACTCATTCATAGAGTTAGGAAGTTCTAAAATATCCTAATTTTTATGGACTTTGGGAAAAATTGAAGCAAGGTGAGACACTAGTATAGATGAAGTTTAATTTTGCTTCAAGAATGTCATGAGATACTGTGAGATACTGGGGATATATGGGGTCGCTATACAAACGAGCCTCAGAAATGCTCTTCGACATGTTATATGCTGTTACACCCAGTCTCCAGTATATTAACATAATAGACTTAGGATTACAGTTCGTAAAGGATAAGTTCTTAGCCTTTTTTGGATCCACATGATTTTTATAATCCAATGAAAACCATGAATCTCTACCTAAAAAGATGCATATAAACAATATTCCATACAATTTCTGGAGGTTCGTCGGTTCAGTGTAGCCCTGGAAGCTACCTTGAAGCGGGGAAGGAACAACATAAATAAATGTTATTCCATTGCGCTCAGTGAGCCTTTGTCTCCTGCTGCGCAGCAGTCTCCCCTGTCACAAGCACGGCAAGAACTTTACAGGAAGGACGAAAAGAAGTTCTGTTCCCATTCGGAGGAATGCCAGTGCAGTTTGACGAGATTCTTGGCTCTTCTGATTTCTCACTGTCGGCTCTTTTGTCTGCAGCCTTTTCACAGTGTGGTGGAGACAGTTTCCACTTGGAATTCTCAAATACACAGTTGTGTGTGTTTGGAGAAAGATGAATATGAGCAAGAGAATGAGGTAGTTGCTCTATGGGATCAACCATTAATCTTTAAAGAGAAAAGGCTAGAACAGAGATGAGCAGCTGTGGCCCTAATTCACATTGGAGCCTGCAATAAATATCCTTTCGTGATGGAAGATTCGAGAGCCATCTCCCTGTTTTTCTTTCTTAAATATACCCAGCTATTTAACATTGTATTGGCTGAAACTCAGTAACAACTGCCTCATTGGTATCCTTTGAGTTGGTCCCCTAGGGCTTCTAGGTTGCAAGTGTATATTTTCCTCGCATAGGACTCGATTTTTAATTTCTAATGAGAAAAGCTATGTAGCCCATAAATATTTTTACTTTTTCAAAGTTGGACTCTTATACTAAAAACGTTCCTCATCTTTACTATATTTGAAGGAGAAATGCAAATCAAATCATGAAAAGTATGTTTCCTAAATCTTCTACTCCTCTGCCTCAAATACAAGTAAAAGGTATAAATACCTTGAAAATACCTTGCAATAAATATTGAGTTTATGACCTAAAGTATTGGTGTAGGTGAAAAATAGAGATATACTTAAGAAGAGGAGAGAGAAATGAACAACGGATCCACACTGTTATTAAAGGCAGTAAAGATGTTTTGGAGTTTATCCTAAAAGTAGAAACTCAGATTAGGATGATCAGCCATGCCATTCTAACAAGTGACAAATCCGTGACCCCTGTCATTGAGTTTACCAGTCTGAGTAGATTACAAAATCTGAGCTGGTATGAAGATGGAGATTTTTACCTCGTTATGAACTGGAAAGTGTCTACAAAGGGAAAACAAGTTTCTACCAACTCACATTACTTTGTTTGTAGTAACAGTGGCATATCACTTCTTAGGAAGATAGTGAAATTAGTTCTTTAGAAACTTGATGGGAAACAATGGTTTCTTGTTACCACGTGCACAGGAGTAGAAGGTAGGTATTTGAGATTATCATTAGGTTCATTATAATAATAGTGACAACTGAATAATATTAATAGTTATATATGTGTATTGCTTTATTGCCAACATGTTTTCAGATTTGTGTGTGTGTGTGTGTGTTTTGAAGCTACTTTACTTGATAAGCAGGGCAAGTATTATTACATATGCACCCCTTATTTTACAAGATAAAAAGGTAAAGCCTTAGGAGGTTAAACATCACAAGGTTCCGCAGGTGACGGGAGCCAGGATTTGAACACAGACCCGTTGGGTCCCCCCATGGAGTGCTCTCAGTGCACTCTGCGTGCCGCCTCCTGAAACAGTTTTGAAGTATGCTTGCCCAGAAATAAGACAATCTAGTGGGCTGTTTATTTCTAAAGCACATATTACTATGGTAACAAAACCCTCCATAGCAATAAGATCACAAGCACAGTTTCCCCCTGAAGTTTAGATTTGATTATGTAATTCCCACCAAGAGGCGAGTCATTATCATCAAAATCTGCAGGCCTGATCTTTAAAATGGTTGTCACGCAGCTCCACAAAGCTTTTGTGTTTTGTGTATCTCTATTTTCTTGTGCTAGCTCAGACTTACTGGAGAAAAAGAAAAAGACAAGCGTGTTAACAGAAACGACATATGTTGTGTTTTTAGTAATATCTTGCTATTAAGTATTTGAGAGGGTGCAATAACAGCATCTACCTGTTTTGAGTAGAGGACAAGGAGCCTCCCCCGTGGCCATGCAGAAAGCCCAGCAGGTGTCTCAGGGCCTGGATGTGCTCACAGCAAAGGTGGAGAATGCAGCCCGCAAACTGGAAGCCATGACAAACTCAAAGCAGAGCATTGCAAAGAAGATTGATGCTGCTCAGGTAGTAATGATGATTTTTAGAAGGGGTAGAAAATAAAAGAAAAAGAGAAATGTCCCATAAATATCCTTAATTTATCCTTTCCTCTCCTTCCTTTTCTCTCTCTCTCTCTCTCTCTCTCTCTCTCTCGCCCTCTCCCTCCCGCCTCCTTCCTTTCTCCCCCTCATTTACTGTGGGTGGATAAAGGATGTTTCTAAGTGATGATTAATTTCCAGCAGTTACCAGTGTTAACACCTCACCTACTAACACAGGTTTAGACCAATATTTATCTATATTTTGAAATAAACATCTATTTAAAAATAATTCAATTAGTTAAAAGTAAGCACTGAATACCAGTAGAATCCTAGTTCCTGGTATAGATTATAGTATATTAAAATTGTTCATCTCAGAATTCACAACAGTATTTGATCATAGCGATGGTAAAGGGTTAACATTTTCTGATACTTCTGTACTATAAAATGATTTCATCTCACAAAAAAAACATGTTTGAGAAATTGAAGAATTAATAAGGTATGACTAATTCAAAAATGAGATAAAGCTTGTGAAGATATTTTATTCTAATGGGAAAGCAAAAAATTTTTTTTTAAAAGATGAGGGAGGGGTTGATTTGATTTTACCTGAGCTAAGAATGTATGTAGAACATTAAGGATCAGCATTATCAAACCAATTACCGGTTTGTAATTACTTTGCAATATTTCTGATTACATTAACTGTAATATAATGAGGTTCACGAGTGGATAACAGTGTGCTGCTTTTCCATTTCTGCGTGTATAGAATTGGCTTGCAGATCCAAATGGGGGACCAGAAGGAGAAGAACAGATTCGAGGAGCTTTGGCTGAAGCTCGAAAAATAGCAGAATTATGTGATGATCCTAAAGAGAGAGATGACATTTTACGTTCTCTTGGAGAAATAGCAGCTCTGACGTCTAAATTAGCAGACTTTCGAAGACAGTATGTATTCAGTCACTTTAATTGCCCTTTAATTTCTCTCTTTTTTCCTTAAGCACATACATAGTTAAATTCTGTAGGTTAAATGCATCTGTGATGCTTTTCACTATATTCTCACTGAATCTGTGTTACATGACTAAGTCAGGTATTACTCTATATTATCATCGATACAATTGAAGTTTAATGATTTATTGCTGATTGCATAGTTTTTAAATTAATTTAGGATGGCAACAGCTCCTTTTTCAAGATCTGTATTCTTCATTTCTAAGTTAGGACTTTTTCTGCTACATCGTTTGTTACATATCTATTTCCCAGGTATATGAGGAAAATAATTTTGGGCTTGTAGCTATGAGAAGCTTCCTGGGGTGGGAGGAGAATGAGGGGCATATGAATACACTTTCTTCCTTCCCAAGAAAAGTTATTTCTTCGGTAGCAATGATAAGAGATCCTTAAATGCAGCCTCCTCACCACAGCTTCTCTTAAATGCTTTCGTGGCACCTACTTTGATTATGTAAGAAAGAAGTGTTGCTTTTTTTTTTTGATAGAGATTTTTCTCTTTTCAAAAATGAAACCTTGCAGCATGTGCTGAAAGAATAAGTTCAGCATCAAAAGTAAAAGTTGCTTTTTTCCTGCCTCCGTCCTCCAGCTGCTTCTCCAGGGTTAACCATAGTCAGGTGTCAGTATCTGTGAGCTGCTGCTTTCCATTTAACTTGCATGTTTCATTTCCCATGCTTCCAAGGGAGAGCGCCTAACCTTTTCCCGATGGGAGGTGCCTTAGAGTTCTTTCAAGTCTTATGCTGACTAAGGGGGCAGTGTTGGCTACGAAAGCAAACTCTTGCCTCGGGTCATGAAATAGGAAATGGGTGGGACCAGGGTAGACACTCTTCAGGCAGGAGGCTGTGGTGATAGAGATCAACTGAGGTTCCAGCTGAAATTTGATTGTGTATCAAGCTCAGTCACTTGGGGATCCCTGCTTCAGGCCAAAATTTTGAATTACTAGGAAAATGCACAATTTGACATTTGTAAAATATAATGTCTCTCTAGCTAGGCCTATGTTCATTAATATTAACCCATTATTATAGTCTGTTTATATTCATTAGGTTTTAAAATACTGAGTTGGAGACTATTTTCTTGGCACCCTAACACAAGTCCATGGACTTACATAGCAGGCACTCATTAGTGTTTCTGCGGGTTAAGGAGAGAATTAGTGGTAATGGTGATATAGCAGATCTATCACTGTGTCATACATGTATATGTATAATACTTACACGCAGACACACACATAGCCATGCCCTGCTTAGCGATGGGAATGTGTTTTGAGCAATGCTTCATCAGACGATTTGGTACAGCCCGCTGCTCCTAGGCTACAAGTCTGTGCAGCATGTTCCCGTACAAGACAACACGAGATTAAATGAAGTGCAAGAGGAGATGATACAATCAAGAGATAGATGAGGCTGCCGCCAACGTAACAAGGCATATTGTTTTACAGCAAACTTTGTTTTTATGTTATTTTTTTATTAACTACCACTAGTTCCACTGTATCTACTTTAACTACTTCTACATAGTACATGTGGCTACTCGGCCCGCCTAGTGCCTCAGGGAACTAGTGTGTTCAGAGATAGCAGGCTGATGAGGTCAGCTAGCCTAGTGATGATTGATTGAGCTCAGTTTACCAAATGGTTCTTGATTGAGCTAGATTGATCTAAACTTACATTTAATATCTTGACTGGACAAAGCTACCTGAATTTAATTATTAATTTTATTATTTAAGGGCCAAATAGGTAAACTATTCTTCTTTTAAACCAAATTTATAATCATTAGCACTTTGACATCTTATTAGCATTTTTGTATCAGCAGTTAAATCATCTCACTGTAAATACTATTTATGTGTGACAGAAACGTTGTTTTTTTCTCTGCAGGGGCAAGGGAGATTCCCCAGAGGCCCGGGCATTGGCCAAACAGGTGGCCACTGCCCTGCAGAACTTGCAGACCAAAACCAATAGGGCTGTGGCCAACAGCAGACCCGCCAAAGCCGCTGTCCACCTTGAGGGCAAGATTGAGCAAGCACAGAGGTGGATTGATAACCCCACAGTGGATGACCGGGGAGTTGGTAAGGCCATCAGTGCACTTAACCGTCATTAAACTGGGCTCAGTGGTAATAAGCAAGTTAGTTGTTGATAGAGATCCTGTATCATCCTGTATTCTTCAGCCACTGATGAGTAAGTCATTCTACAGTGTGATTCCTGTGATTTAATCAAGAAGTATTAGTGAATAAATGATTTTGCTGTGGGCAAATTGATAGGTCCTTGGGTTGGAATTGCAACTTTGAACTAATTATTTTCAGTCTATGTATACTTCCATTATGGTATTGCTGTTCCTATAGTTCTTAGAAAGTGCCCATTTAAATATATTCTCGAAAAGATTTTATTTATTTATTTATTTAATTTTTAGAGAGAGGGGAGGGGAGGGAGAAAGAGATGGAAAGAAACATCAGTGTGCAGAAGAAATAGCAGTTGGTTGCCTCTTGCATGCCTCCATCCCAGGGACCTGGACCACAACCCAGCATGTGCCCTGACTGGGAATCGAACTGGCTACCTTTTGGTTTGTGGGATGATGCCCAACCCACTGAGCCATACCAGTCAGGGCTAAATATCATTTTTGAACATAGTAAATGGTGCTTAACTTCTAAGGTTATTTTGAGTTGGGAGGGCTCCTGCATCATGCAGTCACTAGTAGAGTTAATAACCTAAAATTTTCACTTTTGGGAGATTTTAGGAATGAGTCTGTAAGAATTTAGGTCATATTATGACAGCAAGCCTGCTGAAGTTGAAAGAGCTGTTTACTTCATTTGCTGTATTCATTGGATAAAAAGATAAATTTTTTAATTGGTGATTCCCAGTGTCGGGAATCAAGCAGATGTATAATTTACTGGTAGAAGAATAAATTGGTAAAATCAAACTTTCTGAATGTCAGTTTTGTATTATGTATCAAGAGCTTTAAAAAAGTTCTACTCATTGACTCAGCAATCTGACTTCCAGGAATTTATTCTAATTAGAGATGTATATAAACAGAATAAATGTTAAATTATAAGTAAATAATTATGGTTAGTATTATAAAATATTACCCAGATTATAGATCTTGATTTTTGAGGAATATCTAATGACGTGGAAAAATGCTCATGTTCAGTAAAAAGAAGCAAGGAATGAAAATATAGTATGCCTCTAATTTTGTAAAGGAGAGTGAACGTGAAATGTGTGTGCATGCAGTGCATTAAAAAAGATTAGGAGTACAAATATATCACTGAGCGACGGGATTGTGGGTGGTTTATTTATTATTTATAGTTTTCTGTATCACCTCAATTTTTTTCTGTTGGGGGGAAAACACTCACTAAATATTAGTCTTAAAAAAAATAAAAACAACTTAGCAGGTGGCAGCGCAGTTGCCTTCGCCAGTGAGTTTCAGTGTTTCCCTCCTGGTCCAGGTCAGGCTGCCATCCGAGGGCTTGTGGCTGAAGGGCATCGTTTGGCTAATGTCATGATGGGGCCTTATCGCCAAGATCTTCTTGCAAAGTGTGACAGAGTGGACCAGCTGACGGCCCAGCTCGCCGACCTGGCTGCCCGGGGGGAAGGGGAAAGTCCTCAGGCGAGAGCGCTGGCATCTCAGCTCCAAGACTCCTTAAAGGTAGAGCTCAAGCATGCATCTCATTACATTTCTTGGGTTTATTTATTGAAAAACTAGAGATGGAGAGTTTTTTAACATATAGAATTTTTTAGTCTAGGAAAAGTGAAAAGAGTGCAACTAAGGATATAAGGAAATTCAGAGCTTACTGGGAAAAAGCTCACCAGTGAGTGACAGCAACTCAAGCTGTGTTTCCTGTTTTACTCAGCTGAGAGCTATTTCATGATATTTGCTCCCTCCATGTAGTGCCTGTACTGTTGAGTCACTATTTACCTTCAAACGGACTCCTTTTTTAAACGAGTACATTTATTTAAAAGAAAACTTTCAAATCATCCTTACATCATGAGCTTCATGAGCTACTTATATTTTCTCTCACATTCTTTAAAAGAAACATATAATTATTAAAATAAAGACATTTTTCTATATCACACCTAAAATCATCTCAGGTATCACCAGCCAGTACATGCCGCTCACCTTGAGAAACTGGGTGAGTGAGACCTCTCTGACTAATACAGAAAACTTAGATTGGGCTGAGTGTGATAACTGTGGAAAAGCTTTTGATGACATCTAAGAATTCTATTCTTTAGGCCATGTTAACAAGTGGGTACATATGTTGATTATCAAGTTTTTCTAGAAACTCAATTATAAAAACACATAAGACATTCCTATTCTTGATTTCTTTCCTCGTAATATAAGAAAATGCTTAGACACCTGACACCGCCTCCACCACACAGTCTTTCAGTCACTGCGGTCATTTCCGGGCCCTCAGCGCTGGGCATGGTGGGAGCTCTGTCTCTCTCAGGGCCTTCTTAGGGCTCACCTCCGTGATTCCCAGTGTCATTTCTTAGAGGCCACAAGAAAGGAAGTAAGATTTCTTGACTGAGTAGAACATTGGCCAGGAAAATGTGGATCATGTTTTACCTCTTCTACTGGATGCGAATAGCTTAGAGGGCAGGATTCCTACCTTACACCTGTTCCATGCTAGCTCAGTATGTAGTTCATACTCAACGGATGTTTATTGAATAAAAGATTAAATGAATGAATGAATGAATATGTCAGTAAAGTGAGGATGATGGCAGATGTGCTTTTTAGATAATTTTGGAAATTTTCATTTGTAAACGATGTTTCTAAGGATCTGAAAGCCCAGATGCAGGAGGCCATGACCCAGGAGGTATCAGATGTTTTCAGCGACACCACAACTCCCATCAAGCTGTTGGCAGTGGCGGCCACTGCACCTCCTGATGCACCCAATAGGGAAGAGGTGGGTACCTGAGGTCTTCCATTTCTTCTGTTGATCAACCCCCCCCCCCACACACAGACATTTGTTAATTACTTATTTGTTTGTAAAGGTAAAATGTGATTACAGTGGGCATCAGGTTGGGATACTGCGGGGGAAGGGTGGACGGTGGAAGAGGGAGGGCCCTGCCACCTCTTCTTTTAGTCACCAAGTGTATCAGTTAAGAATGTCTTGCCCTGACCCAGAGTGAGACCAGAGTCCTTAGAACAGAAGGGTCAGTGATGTGCTAAAACAGAAAACCCCGGTTTGTAGTGTTTGTTGGTTTCCATGTTGTAAACACTCCCATAGTGGCTGTTGCAAAATGAAGTCCCTGAAAGCAGAGTTGGGAAGAGGTGGGCACGTTGGTTTTGCTGAGCTGGTGTGAGTCGGAACAGGCAGCTTGAGCACTGCACCTGGTCTCCCAACTACTCTGACCTCATGGGGACCACTCTTCTCCCTCATGCTCTTCTGTCTAGGTCGACCTCCTTGCCTTGTGTTCCCAGCATTCCTTGTTTATGTTCACATGTTCTAACCTCAGGGCCTTCGTATTTGTTCTCTCTTGTCTTCCTACATAGATAACTATACATATTATGCATTCACTTTTTTTCAGCTTTCTACTGAAATGTCACTTTTGGGTCATCACCTACAGTAGTAACCCCACTATTATTCCCATGGATTTCCTAATCTTTATATCCTGCTTTTCTTAGTGTTTGTCAACATTTGACACATCTACCTCATTTTTTGTTTGTCTCCCTCACATTAGCATGAAATCCCATGTGGGAAGGTACTTTGTTTTGTCATTACTTTATTCCCAGTTCTTAGAACAATGTCTGGCACAAAGTAGGTAATGAATGAATAGAAGGAAGGAAGAAGAAGGAAGAAAGGAAGGAAGGAAGGAAAGTCTTTCCCAGAAATCTTCCAGGAGACTTTTGCTTTTGTCTCATTGGCTAGAACTCTGTCACATGACTACCACAGATGCAAAGGAATGTAGGAAAGCAAGTATTTAGTTCCAGCCCCTCTAGTACTGGCAGCAAAGGAAAAGGGTTAGGTCAGGCACCCAAGACAGTGTAGATCTGGTGGGTGAATGTTTGTGTTATTCTTATTTGTTAATGGCCCCCATTTTTTCCTCTAGCCTCGGTTACTAGGCAGCTCAGCTCATGGTCCCCTTTAGGCTGGGATAATTTATAATTTTTAAAAAATTTTAGACATCTCTGAGTTTCATGTTAGTAGATTGAACTTTGTGCTGGTCCTCTCCATCTAGATGTTTCATAGGTGCCTCAGCACGTTATCCTGTTCTCTCCCCCTTGGAAATTTACGAGTCACCATTGATTGTTTCCTTCCCTTCATCGTCCACACCAATAAATTAAGGCAAGCTACTTTGATTTCACAAATATTTCTTGAATCCTTTCCATTTTCCATTCATACTGCCACAGCTTGAGTTCTGAACCTGTCCCCTGCTGCCTGTATAACTGACCGTTCAGTTCTGGTTGGTCTTTGTTGCATCTGTCCCTAGGCCACCAATAAAATAAATATACAGATCTGACCCTGATATTTTCCTGCTTAAGCCCTTTGTGGGGAGAAAGCCAGAGCTCTAATCTGGCTTCTAATACTCTCTCTATACCTGTTTCCTATAAACCTTGGCCTCTCAGAACCTGTGCGGCACTGGCTGATTGCTTAGTTTCCTCATGCTCTGTCTTTTCTCCCTTCCCTGTGTTTGTTCTTTCTGTCTCTCTGCCTAATTATCTTCTTTCTTCTTTTTCAGTTAATTCCTATTTATCCTATTATCCTTTACTTCCTGGTGGTTAAATGCCTTTCCTTTGGCTCCCGTGATCCCAGTGCTTAGCTGTATTATGGCACATAGCGCACTCGGTTATGAATATCTGTTCGTGGGCCTTTTTTATCCCACTAGACTGTGAGCTCCTTGGGATGCAGAAATCTGTCATATCCATCTTTGTATCTTTAGCACCTACTCCAGTGTCTGGCACATGGTAGGTGCTGGGTGAATTTTGATTGAGTGACAAGAACAGCAAGTTAAGCAGTCAGTTTAATCAGAGGGAGAAGCAGACATGGGCTGGGATCGAGGTGATCAACCAAGTTTGGCCAAAGCCCTGTAGATCCAGAGTGTGGGAGGGCAGCCAAGGAAAGAAACAGGGACTGAGGCCAGGTGGAAGAGACTAGGGGGTCAGAGATTTAGGCAGAGATTTTGAGCATTAATTGGCAAGATTACCCAGGTAGGTGAGTCCAAACAAGAGGCAGAGTGGGGAAGAGACTTGAGTGGGTAAACACAGAACCCTGGCAGTGATTTTGGAGCTTGCTCCCGAACCAAGAGACCTTTGGAGATTGTCTGCCAGAACCAAAACTGCTCTCCAAGCATGGGCAGGTAGACCCTCAGGGGAAGGAAAGGAAAATATGGATTCTGCTGGGCAATTTCCGACATGCTCTGTGTGTGTATAGTGTTAACCTGACCCAGTGCTGTTTGGAATACCTTGCTTTTTCAAACATTAATTCCAGTAATGTTATCCAAACCAATGACAGAAGATCTTTTATCCTTTTATCTAAGTTAAATCATCCCTTTCATGGTATGCAACCTTGCATATAATATCCATGTCAAAAAGCAAAGTTAACTTTTTAAAAATGCGAGAGCTGAATGAACAATTAGATAGATGGTTTTGCATTTGGGATAATAAAAGTCAGCCATCCTTACCCCTGTGTCAGGCCTGGTTGTGGGCACCAGCTACGTTTTTTCCTGTGGATGTCAGGAGCAGAGTTTTTACAATATTAATGGTAGTTGGACATATGGGATGCTGTCCTGAGGAGGCTGGAGCTCTGTTTAGGATTCTGGATAGTCTTGGCTTTTAATGTGCCCAGCAACCTTCCCTGGAGCCTGGAGTTGGTTTGTGTATGCACTGAACTGGGGTAAGCCTGTGGGAACGGGGATTAAGTCTTTACATTCTGTGGATTCTTGTTACCGACTACACAGAGCCACGCGTCCTGTTTGCCCTTGGTAAGCACCAGCCAAACTGAAATCCAAGGGTGTGCAAGATTGGCAAGGCCAGACTTGGTGTTTGACTGTTGTCTTATTAACTAGGGTTCGATGTCATCTCGAGTGGTTGCTGCCTCTGCTTAAAGAGAGACTTTTTCTTAGGCTGCCAGACCCATTTTATTTAAATAATTTTTTTTAAAGAGTTTATTTATTTATTTATTTTTTAGAGACAGGTGAAGAGAGGGAGAGAAACATCAGTGTGTGGTTTGCTCTCACATGGCCCTCACTGGGGACCTGGCCTGCAACCCAGGCATGTGCCCTGACCGGGAATCGAACCGGCGACCCTTTGATTCGCCAGGGCTTAAGTAAATGTTTTACTGTCTGTTTTCCCTCAAGGTATTTGATGAGCGGGCAGCTAACTTTGAGAACCATTCAGGAAGGCTTGGTGCCACGGCTGAGAAGGCGGCTGCTGTGGGAACTGCTAACAAATCAACGGTGGAAGGGATTCAGGCTTCTGTGAAGACAGCCCGAGAACTCACACCCCAGGTTGGGTTTTGCTCCCTTTTCACCATTTCAGTTCTCATCATGTGGTATTCAGTAAAGAAGATTAATCACAGAACTGTTTCTATACATTTTTGAACACGTACTGTAAGATGTCATGAATAAAACCCACATACCTCTAGTGTCAAGATAGCTTTTGTATTGCTTGGGTTTTTTACAATGATAACAAATTAGTTTTGAAAGTAGAAAAAACTAATAAGCTGCACCTCCCACCCCACATACTCACACTTAGGGAAGTATTTGGATAATCTTGAGAGCTTACTTGGTTTTGATTTTAGAGCTTATGCCTTTTCCCACATCCCTTTGAGGGTGTTTTTTTTTTAAATCATTTGTGCCCATAACTTGTTGTCATCTTTCTACTTAATTAACTAACCAAGATAGCTAGTATACCATGCGTAGTATGCTGGAAAAGTGCGGACAAAAGAAAACAAATTACAGGAATTAAAGTTCTAACAGGTGATAGGTGTTCTTAAAAATGCTAGTTCAAGATCATTTAGATTGATGTTTGTGTATTTTTTCTCCTAATCAAATTATAGAAAATTCATTATTTTTTCATTCATTTACTCAGCAGACCTCCTGAGAGCCTCTGGCACAGTAGGAATTGTGCCAGGCTTTTACAAACCTGTGATTGGCTTTGGCGGGAACTTGCAGGGAGAGACAGGGAACTAAGCACGTCCCTTAATTGTTCAACTTTTGCCCAAATGGCATGTTAACAAGTTTGATTCACATGAAAAGTCACACTTGTCCAACTTTTTGAAGAGCCTTCCATAAAATATGAATGCCTATCTTGCTTTAAAAACTTCCATGAAACATGGAATATAAAGCATAGGTTTTTCTGTATAAAAATAAGATTTCTCAAAATGAGAAATGGAACACTCGACTTAAGCAGGGACTTTGGAGCCAGGTCTGGGTTTGAAATCTGTGACCTCAAGTTTCCTCATCTGTAAAATGGAGGTAATGCCTTCCCAATGGGTTGTGTTGAGGATTAGGAGGATGAGTGTGCAGCCTGTAACTTGCCAGATAAAAACTCAGTAAATGTTAGTCCCCAAGTGCTGTAAGTGACTAAGTGGGAGTTCTTCAGCAAGTCGCTTCAATTTTCTGAGTCTCGGTTTTCGCAGTTGTAAAATGGAGAAATTACTTGTTCTGTCTCCATCACAGGGTTGTGAAGATTTAGTAAGATAATAGTTGTAAAAGCACTTTGTCAACCGGTAGACAGTTTTTATAAATATTCATAAATGAATTTTGAGTAGCTTTTAGTATCTTTTTCAGTGGCGATTTTTTTTTAAGGTGGATGACTTTACACCAACGACTTAGTATATGGCATTTTTAATATATTCTGCAGTATCAAGTGAATACTCATTTACTTTGTTATTTTTTTACTTTCTGAAAACAAGGCCATGACTGTAAAACCTTTTGGCAGGGCCCATTCTGGGGATCTATTTATGAGACCAAAGCTAGTATGGTTCAGCCTGAAAGGAGACTTGTCGATTTTTGGCCTTACGGTGCCATCTGTAGGTGGAAAGTAGAACGCTTCCCTGAAGGCTTGTATTTGAATGGCGGAGCGCTCTGGTGTTTAAAGTTTGCTTTGTCATCGCCAGGTTGTTTCAGCTGCTCGCATCCTACTTAGGAATCCTGGAAACCAAGCCGCTTATGAACATTTTGAGACCATGAAGAACCAGTGGATTGACAACGTTGAAAAAATGACAGGTAGAGTTGTGTGCGAAGCTCTCGTCTCATCCGTGGAGTTTGGAGAAACCGGAGCAGGACCGGTTCTGTTACTCAGCTGTAATTGGATAAAGGGCCGGTCATGTGCTCGACAGTGTACTTGGCGCTGATTAAGGCTGCTGAGCAGTGGCGGCTTCTCATTCAAGCCTTGCAACTTTGTCCGAAGAGAGACTCTTTGAGTCTCTTTTATTTTAACGCCGCCCTCCGGGTGTGATGTTCATTGTTACGGCTCCTATCTTCTCTTTGAATAGTGTCTTTGCTCGGCCTGAGCCAGAGTTTGGTTTCAGAGGCTGGGAGGCGGTGTCTGTGGACACAGTGAGTGTCCCTGTCATTTTCAGTGGGTTCACATTTCAAGGAACCACAATAGCTACCATTTAATACAACTTGTCTCAGAGTTTCCTCCAACTTATCAACTACGTAGTTTTAAAAAAAGGAGAAACCAACCACCTACAAACCCGTGTCTGTGCAGTTGAAGTGGCACCTCTGAATCTTCATTCTCTGTGAAGGGAGGGACAGGAGAGAGGGAAGAAACGAGAATGTAGGCTCTCCGGCTTCCCTGCAGCACCTGCTGTGACAGGGGTCCGTGGCAGCCAGAGATGAAAGGGGAGCTCCTGCGGTGCCTGAAGAGAGGTAACAGAGACGAGAAGCAGGCTGGGAGGGCTATTGGAGTCCTCCGCGTGGCTCGTCTTGGCCACTACAAGCTGCCAACAAGCAACAGATGGCTGGGGAGTAAGATGGGAAGGGAGAAAATGTTATTAACAGATAACGTGGTGAAGGTTTCAGACGCAATCCTTGTTTCCTCCTGATGCCGATGCATTTCTGGTTGTCTGTGGTACAGAGAAGAAGACCAGTGACCACTGCTGGTATAAATGCTGTAAGTCTATGTGGCTTCCTGGGCGGCTTCTCCTTCTTTTTCTTTTTCTTCTTCTTTTTCACTATGGTATTCACCTGGAAGCTTTTGATTGTGTAAGAAGGACTTTGAGCTGAAGGAGAGAATTCTAGGTATCGCACTTTCACATAAGAAACTTGGACAGCAGGGTTTTGGAGTCTCTGTTCTTCAAAATAGAAATGAAATTCCATTTCTGTTCTCCTGACAGGGCTGGTGGACGAAGCCATTGATACCAAATCTCTGTTGGATGCTTCCGAAGAAGCAATTAAAAAAGACCTGGACAAGTGCAAAGTAGCCATGGCCAACATTCAGCCTCAGATGCTGGTCGCTGGGGCAACCAGCATTGCTCGCCGGGCCAACCGCATCCTGCTGGTGGCTAAGCGGGAGGTGGAGAACTCTGAGGATCCCAAGTTCCGTGAGGCTGTGAAAGCTGCTTCTGATGAACTGAGCAAAACCATCTCCCCCATGGTGATGGACGCAAAGGCTGTGGCTGGAAACATTTCCGACCCTGGTAAGCAATGCGTGGTGTGGCTCACCTCAGCTGAGAGGTTAGCCCCGGAAGCTGACAGAGCGGTGAGAGAATGTGCTCCCCGCAACTACCGCGTACAGAGTCTGGGAGCTAAAGCTCCAGATGCTTAGTCTGAGGATGCTAGATTAATCTTCTTCTGTCCAACATAGTATTGGACAGAATGTTTTCTGCAGTATTGGCAGGTTTTTTCTAAGTTAGTTTCTCTGGACCAACGTCTCTGCGCTTGCTCCTGTTGCCTGACTAACATAGCTCCTGGCCCAGTTTAGTCATTATTTTGGAAATTTCTCAAAAGATGCGTGATTACCAACCTACCAACTGTTTAGCTTATGTAACTGGCATAACTTCTGATTTTCTTAAAATGCCTTTTCTCTGTAAAACATTCTCTATTTCTGTCAAATCTGGAGGGTTTAAGTTGACCTTTGGGTCTCCTGGTTCTACACTGAAAAGTGGGTTTTATCACATTTTCAGCACTACTAAAGATGTTACCACCCCTTTGGTTGGAAACATCTGAATTCCCTTTTGTTCTGAGCATCAGTGCTTCTAGCCTCGGCTGAGCACAGTCTAGTCGATGTGCGAGAGCGGGAAGGAGGAGCCGCCTGATTCGTCCTAGCCCAGGCAGAACCGTGCAGTGTCCTCGCCCACCCTCACTAAGGACGTGCTCTTTCCTAACGGGAGTTTCTAATAGTTTGAGCAGATCCCTGAATTCCAGGTAACTGGACACAGTAGTAGCAACTCAGCGTAGGGGTTAATAGGCTGAATGCCAAGTGCGGCAAAGGAGTAGGGAGAAAGGTGAGAAGTACTCCGGGGAGTGTGTGCTCAATCTGACACTGACATCTCCCTGTGCTGAGTTGGGCAGACTTATCTGTGCGAGGAGCGATGAACACCAGCTGAGCCCAGAGTGTTCGCGCCCAGGAATGTCCTGAGTACTTGTTAGTTGTGCAGGCGAGAAGCATCCTGAACACCGCAGGGAACAGCTGTTTGTGACACTTCTGACTTCCGAGGGCCCAGGGCGTCAGCCTAGCCTTACCTCCCTTCCCCTTTAGTCGCAGCCTGTGCTGCTTACTGGCAGCTTCACATCCACCTTTTGTTCATGGAAACCAGTTCTTCTGCTGGACAGACAGTGCTCCAGGGCACTGACCCGCCCTGCTGAAAGTGAGGGCGTCTTGTGTTTAGGCCTGCAAAAGAGCTTCCTGGACTCGGGATATCGGATCCTGGGAGCTGTGGCCAAGGTCAGAGAAGCCTTCCAACCTCAGGAGCCTGACTTCCCACCTCCTCCGCCAGACCTTGAACAGCTCCGGGTAAGTAAACTCAGACAGGTAGGGGAATTGAGCAGCAGGGTGTGGGACTGTAGCAAGAGAAAGGTAGATTGTGTTCTGGAGTCTCAATCCCCGGGTGCCTTTGTTTAGCTTTTACTTGAATCTTAGTCAGAGGCACAACTTAACTTTCATTCCTGAATCTCACGGAGTCCTAACCCAGTGGTGCTTCTGCACGGCGTGTGCTGGGTGGGTAGGTGGGGCCCGGGTGTTGGCCTGCCGTGATGGGGAGTGGCTGGAGCAAAGGAGCTGGCTTTGGTAAGTGTGACTGCGATGACTGAGGAGTAGTGGGGCAAGTTAGTGAGGAGTGTGGAAAAAGTCTGCACAGCCTGAGATGAGATTTTATGTTCCCGGATGATAATGGCAAAACTGAGGTTGTTAGACTCTTATGTAGGTTCTTCGTTCCTTTACTCTTTTTTAGTTATGAAAGCAATACAATCTTTATTTTTAAGGTTTTCCCTCCAACTATAATTAAAAATCTTTTGATATTCCTGCCCTAAAGTACCATGAATTTATTCTTCTATGGATAACTGGTTTAGGAGGAGGTTAGCTGGGCAATATCTTGCAGATGGAAATCCTAGAATCAGAAACGGTGATGATTTTTAGACATTTACTCTAACCGTATTGAAAATAGCTTGATTTTGGGAGTAGCTTAATCAAGGCAATAATTCGATTTACTCTACTTGATTTACTTTCCCATATTTAATGTCAGTAAAAAATGTAAGTTTCTAAGTTGGGTTAGGACAAAATTGGGTCATTGTACCCACAGCTAAGGAACAGTGCCTCCCTAGCCTCCAGCGCTGCATCTGATTCCTTCCAGCTGGGCGTTGGGTGGGTGGTTAGGGCCATGGAGACGGCTCTTCTGGGATGGCTCCTTATGTGCTCAATAGAGTCACGACAGTTAGAATTAAGAAGTCATTTGGTCTAGCTGCCCCTCACTGTCAGAGGAGAAGTTACCTGTCTGTGCAGCTTCCCCTCAGCAGAGTTAGGACCAGAATCTACCTCTTTGAGAATCCTTGGTCTGGTAGTGCTGTGCATGCCTCCCTGGGATATGTCCGAAACAGTAGCTGCTAGCTTTTTGTGGAGAAAAGAGGAAAGAAAATATGCTTCTGTTGAGATTGAAGCAGGTGTCGCTGTGCTCAGTGTGGGTGGTTTTATGTGGAGTGAATGTGGGTGGCTTCTCCGGGGATGTTTTTTGGAGGAAAGGAAAAAATTCCAGGGGGGAGTAGTTGCTAGGGCTTTCCTTATAACCTGGTAATTCTTTCTTAGCTGACAGATGAGCTTGCTCCTCCCAAACCACCCCTGCCGGAGGGTGAGGTCCCTCCTCCCAGACCCCCACCCCCAGAGGAGAAGGATGAAGAGTTCCCTGAACAGAAAGCTGGGGAGGCGATTAACCAGCCAATGATGATGGCTGCCAGGCAGCTCCATGATGAAGCTCGCAAATGGTCCAGCAAGGTAAGTAATGAAGCTTTTCTTGTTGAGAAAGGATGAAGAACCATGCACAACATGCAGGAAGAAGAATCTGTTTGGAAAGTCACCCCCCTCTGTTTTGGTTCCTGTGCTAATGGTATGATCCTCTTCTTAGTTGCAGTTTCGTGAGATGCTCCTGGTGCTTGATGGTTTCTCCTAGCAGCAGAAGTGAGAGCTAGGGTGCCTGTGTTTGAGAGGAGGATTCTGTCCATTAGAGTGTCAGGTGCCACACCCTGGACATTCAGGGTCTTTTAGAAATTGCTTTTTTTTCCTAGGTGCTCTCTTGCTAATTATCAGCTCTCTGAACGTGAAATTGTCTTCTGTGCGTGCTGCTACAGCTAGATGAAATGTTTACATTTTCTCTCTTTTTTCATAGAAGCAAGTAGCTTGTGTCTTAGAAGCCATGTTCTTTTCTCAAAATCATCTTGTCCCTCAACTCAAGACAGCTCCATGCTAATTCCAGCTCAGCAAACCTGAAAGTATAAATATTACTGTGGTCGGTGAAAATGTGGGTGCTACAGCAGTCATGTTCTGTGAATAACTTTTGCCTCTTCCCCAGAATCCTGAAAAGTGAGTGGTAGCTCTCCTAAATAAGAGCTAAATGTTATTGCTGACTTTGCAGTGAAACGCAGTTCTAACTCAGTTGTACACTCTTTCTAATATGACCCTGGATCTTTATTCCCACCGTCTCTTTGCCTTCGCTCTTTTCACGCCCGCAGCCAGGTCAGGTTCTTGTGTTGAATGTAGTTCCTCAGGGTCTTTCTGCACATGCAGTTGATCTTGATTTTTTTCAGGCTAGGTTTTTGATTTTTCTGAATGGTTAGCTCTGAGCCCAGGTTCTGCGAAGGAATGACGATCTTGCTGGTGTTGACCTGACCTATGGCGTTATTTGTAATTGTACCTCGGCATTTGGGGCTTGCACACCCCGGGGGCCAGTTTCAGAGCCCTAGTGCACATGGAGTGGGGTGGGGGTAGCTAGGAAGGCTGGTTTTACTCAAAGATTTTCAGAGGAATTTAAATCACATTACATTAAACCCAGATACACTGTGCAACAGAAGACAAAACATACATGAATTAGAAAGACAAAGATAAAACTTGGGGGCCCTCGTATGTACTGCGCTGTGCCATTTGTGGCCAGAAGTCCTCAGGGTTGGCTGTCTTGGGGGTTTAGAGCATCAGGAGATTGCTGACTTTTGAGCTCTGAGAAGTCAGAAGCTCCTCGAACCGTGTGTGTTTGGGTGGCAGTGGTATGTGTTTGTGTGTCTGTTTATTGTCTTTTTACACTTTGGGACTCTAAACCCCAGCAGCCGTGAGCCGGCCTATTCTCAAAGGCTTGGGGATGATGAGCCCTGGTTGAGACAGAGTTCAGTTGAAAGGATTTGGATGGTACCTGAACCCATGTTTGCCCTCAATCTTCCCACTTTGTCCTCACCTTTTAGAGACAGGTTTCCTGTGCAGGGTGAGACTTTTTGGGGGTGACAGCAACCTCAAATAAAGTTCTACACAAACTCCTACTTCCTGTTGTTAGAGATGTTCGATCCAGTGAATCCAAGCTCACTGTTTTTCACACGAGTGGTTCTGCTTTGTTGAGGTGGTTCCTTTTCTTTCCCCTCAGCCTACTGTCAGCATCTGATCTCTCTGCCTCCTGCCCTGGCCTTTCCGAATCCCTGTCCCTGGTAGTAAATTCATCCTCTCCCCCTCGCGAGTCCTGTTCTCTTGTGGGTACCAATTTTGGGCTCCTCCTCTGAGATCAGCCTGGGTCAGTTGCCAGGTCCATGTACTGTCTTATCTGTGAACTATGTAAATTGCGTGTTGGGGGAGTGAGAAGCCTATTTTGCAGCAGGGGAGATTTAGGCTGTACCCAAAGAACAGCTTTCTGAGTCAGTGCCAGCAGCAGATGCAGCATGAGATTGTGGAAGCGTTGTCTCTGAAGACCTAGAGGGGTGTGGAGAGAGCTGGTCTGAGGTGTGGGTTTCCCTCAGGGGGCAGCGGAGGTGTCTTCTGGAGGTCCCTTTCGGCGGGGGGAGCGGGGGGGGGTACTTGATAAGTCCTCTTTGGCTCCCCATCGTGGTTGCTTTTTTGCCTGTTTCCTCACTTGCTCTCCATGGCCTCTGATGTGCCATTTTTAATTCCTGGACTTTACCTCCTGAAGGAAATAATAACCTGAGTCTGGGAGTGGTAGAGCCGACCAAAGTCACTTCCTGTGTCCAGGAAGATGTAGAACAGTATCCGTGTGGGTCGGCAGGCTGTTCAGTGAATTCTTCTGTTCAAAGCTGCTTGTGTGACTGCATGTACTTTTTTCTCCTTGGATTTCTTTGAAAAGTAATGCGCTACTATTGTTTGGTTGTTTGGCTCCTCAAAAATATTCTGATTTGAAAATCACTCTTGGCAAGGTAAATTTTGGTGGTAAGGTGTACAAGAAAGGAATGCCACTTGCTTTCTTAGTATGAATATTTCTCTGGAAACGCTTTGCTGCTGGAGCGGGTCTCTTTCCTTCATGCCATGTTGAACAGGGTGGCCTGGCCTGGTGCTGAAGACTGAGTGTTTCCCCTTCATGGAGCTGGGTTCGTCAGGCTTCTGAGGCGTATGCCGTTTTCATTCCCGTACTGGGCAAGCCTTGGTTACTAAACCAGCTGCCGCTCAGTTCCCCGAGTTCCAACTGCTCTTACTAACACTTTCCCTGTTTCTCATCCTTCCTGCCATCGACAAAGCCGGGTACCCCAGCCGCAGAGGTGGGTATAGGTGTTGTAGCTGAGGCAGATGCGGCCGATGCTGTTGGGTTCCCTGTCCCCCCGGACATGGAAGACGATTACGAACCTGAGCTGCTGTTAATGCCATCCAATCAGCCGGTCAACCAGCCCATTCTGGCCGCGGCTCAGTCATTGCATCGGGAAGCTACCAAGTGGTCTAGTAAGGTACTGACTGGCACCCCCAGTTGGGGCCGCTCCAAATGCATCCGGCCATGTGCAGCCTTGACACGTGCATCACTCGTGATCTGTGCGGTCCTGTGAGTCTGGGCAGGGCGGGCATCTGTCTGTCTGCACCTTGTTGTTAGGACTGGCTTCACAAGTTTGATAGGTCTGCTAATGCCAGATGAATGGGATTGCATTTATGTTTGGGGGCTAGAGAGAAATGGGGCCACTTTTGAAACGATTCCTTTTCTTACCAACCTGTAGCCACTGTTGGAATCTTATACCCCTTGGGAAGCCGTGGATGTGTCTCCCAATGATTTGCAGGTCAGGAACCACTGTGGACCATTAAGAGGTCACCTGGCCTGACCGTTGAGTTTTGCATAGTCCCTCCTCCTCCCACTGACCTTTCACTGAGGCACTGATGCCTCAGCAGAGTTGATCAGGGTAAGAAGGAGCTCTATACACAGGCTCTCTCGGGGGGCTGCTTTCTGCCCTGCACTTGGCTGAGTGGCCCATGCCAGCCTTAATGGGAACCCACAGGGAAAGGGGCGCCATTGACTGCTTGTTCACATTTCAGTGGGGGGTGGGCGTGGGGAACAGAGAGAGCTCAGGCTGCAGGGCAGGCAGCCATACAGCTTTGCCCTTGGAGACCGAATGCTAGTGTGGGATGTGGGGGGTGGGGGGGATCACTTTTTTCCCTTTGAAGGTGGCATGTTGCAAGGAGAAGGGGTTTGAAGAGTAATGGGTAATAACTAATCCTGCTACTACACTGTCTTCTAACCAAGGTCATGACGTCTTAGAATGATCCCAGGTCTGCGCTGGAAGAGGTGGGCCCAGGCGGCCTTGTCTAACATATCCCTGTTCTCATGACTTCTTCACGAACCTGTGTTCTCTCCGGCCTCAGAGACTGTCTGGGCTGTCACACGCCTTCTAGCATAAATGGTCAGCCACCTCATGGTGCCTGTGGAGGTCGCGCACAGAGCGCCCGCAGCGGCATGGTTTGTGTGTGAGTCACTGCATCGCAGGGAAATTGAGAAGCATGAGGGGAAAAATGAGTACAGCCTGGCCTTTTGGGTATTTTGAACAATGCAATTGTTATATTTTGGTTGTTACCAGCCAAAAGAGAGCCTTTTGAGGGCATCACGTAAATTACTTGTGCATTTCTTTATCGACCCATGAAGGTTTAAATGCCAAACCTGAGATAAGTGCTGCTGGGTGGAGCGGGGGTTCCATTTGCAGCTTGACTCATGATGTTTATTTTCCTGATGCCTCCCTCGGCGTCCTCCCAGCCGAAGGTTTCTTTAATTGAAGCCACTTATTTGAGGGAATGGAAGAGTTGATTCTTGGCCTTTTTAAATGTAAAAAATTAAAATGATATGTTCCCTTAGGCAGAGTAGGACAAATAAGGGGCAGTCGAGGGAAGGTAGGAGCAGTCTAGGTCACAAAATCTATCTATTTTTTTCGATCACGGCCAATAATGGTTACTTGGGTTTTAAATTCTAGTTTAGCAGAGACAGTGCTTGGCTGCTATTTGTAACAAGGGTAAGAATGAAGGGTCTGATTTCAGCGTCTGGAGTGGCTTCTCTGTATTTTTCCCCTCAGGCCAGCTCTGCTGCTTCCCCCTACGGAAAGGAAAATGCCTGTTTAACCAGCCTCGTGGCCCAACCCCATTCTGTTGACCTGATTAACCTGGAGGTGCTGCCGTGCTTGTTTAGTGCTCTGCCTGGGGCGCACACGTGGCGCTTTCAGACTAATATCCAATTCTTCCTTTTTCAGTCGGTGATCTCTCTCTCCCTCCCTCCCTCTCTCTCTCTTCCATTCTCTCAAGAGTCCTAGGGTGAGTGCCCTGGCTCTCTCTTCTCTCTGTCTGTTTCTCATGTGCTGTCCTTGTCACTCAGAAAGTCTCTTTATCCTCTTCTCCCCTTTCCAGAGGCTGCTGGAGCAGCAGGCTCCTTTCCTCTCCTCTGTGCTTCTACATCCTTCCCTCACTTGGTCAGACTGTGGCCTGAGCTCACGCTGTGTATTTGCCTCTTTCTAGGGCAATGACATCATCGCAGCAGCCAAGCGCATGGCTCTGCTGATGGCTGAGATGTCTCGGCTGGTGAGAGGGGGCAGCGGTACCAAGCGGGCATTGATTCAGTGTGCCAAGGACATCGCCAAGGCCTCGGATGAGGTCACTCGGTTGGCCAAGGAGGTTGCCAAGCAGTGCACAGACAAGCGGATTAGAACGAACCTCTTACAGGTACTGAGGACTCTGTGTGTGTGTGTGTGTGTGTGTGTGTGTGTGTGTGTGTGTGTGTGTGTGTGTGTGTGTGTGTGTGTGTGTGTGTGTGTGTGTTGGAGTCGGGGTGGGGGAGTGGTGGGAAGAAGAGCAGGATAGAGAAAAGCGGAGAGCAAGGAGGAGGCACTTCAGAGTGGGAAGAAGTAGCAGAAAGGGAAATACACATGGGCATTTGGAAAAGGCAGATACAGGAAAGTTTATTTCCTAATCAAGTGAAAGAATTTTACTGCTTCCCTTTCTGTATAAAGGGACTCTACTGACCCTTAGAAGAAAACAAGTGGAGTCCTGCTGCTAACTTACTGAGTGCCTTCTGGATGCCGGCCACTGGGATGCTAAGGGGGATAAGTTTTGCCCTCCAGGAACTTGCAGGCAAGAGAAACACTAAGTTAAAATTTCTTTTTTAGGTTTGTGAGCGAATCCCAACCATAAGCACCCAGCTCAAAATCCTGTCCACAGTGAAGGCCACCATGCTGGGCCGGACCAACATCAGTGACGAGGAGTCTGAGCAGGTACGTGCCTGCTGCTTCTGGTCTTTGTCAGCAGCTTCGGTGCCCCTGTGTAGCAGTTCATTTCAGCTTCGGGGCAGTTGTGCTGTGCACTGAGTATTCAGTGTGTGGGATGAGTCTTCAGTCTCTCAGAAGGGCATCTGTGCCGGACAGATGCATCAAACATTTGGGAAGGAAAGTAAAGCCCTTGTGCAACTTTGTCATTGAATAGGTGGGGGATTGAGGCCTAGGGAGGTTAGGTGTCTGAATCAGTAACAGTGAGGACTTGGCTCAGTTCTTTTCCACCCTGGAGTAGGTTTGGCTCTCGAGGCCTCCAGTGCCTACTCACTCTTGCCCCGCTGCTGTAATTTTTTGGCTGGAGAGAATTTCTGCTTGCTAGCTCTCTGGGTGGTAACCACCTCAGGGAGGATGACTAGTGAATGTGTAGGCTTTTCAGGAACCTGTGCTGAGGCTCAAATAACAACTCAAAGGAGGTGTTTTTCTTGAACAGAGTTTGAAATAAGGATGGTGGGAGGTTCCCTTAAGTGATGCTTCTTGTTTGTGCCTTGGTGACCACTTCTTGGAGTTTGTCCTCTTTCCCTGCCTCCTGGAACTGTGGCCCAGGCCTTTCAGAAAGCCTTTATTTGAGCACCTTCTCCTTGCCTTATCTCTAGTAGGCTCTGCTGTGAGCCAGATTCCCAATTTCTTCTTATAGCAAGTAGCTCATATTTTGTTGAACTGCCCAGGCAAGCTCAACATACAACGGGTATGTGTGTGGCACTGAATCAGGCACTGTATAGGGTAGTTTAAAAAAATAGACACAATCTCTCCGCTTGGGGAACTCACAGATAATTTGGGAGACCATCTCTGATCTGTAGGCCAGGAGACAGAGGCTAGGAGAGCGTTCGAGGAGACAGGTACCAGTAGTGCTGCTTTCGTACCATGTGTGATCCAACAGCTCTCGCCCCAACTCTCTCTTCTCCCAAACCGTGGAACCGGATCTTCATCCCTAACTTCCGTGTATGCTAGGCAGAGTTTGGGCACTGGGCTGTTTCCTGTCTTGCGATCTTTTCTGCCCCAAGAAAAGGAAGTGGGAAAAACAGGGAAGGAAGGGTAAGGCTCAGAATTTCAGACCTTATCATTTATTAACCAACAAAAATGCTTCTTGGGAATATCTACTCTGTTCTATTAAATACTCCAATAAAAAAGATAGAAACGGACAGTGTAGGAGAATGCAGAAATCACAGGACTGCGGGTCAGAGGTTTTGAGTCTTCATTCTGACTGTTGTTTGGTTGGTGAGTCTCTGAACTTCTCCAGCCTGTTTGTTGAAGCAGAAAGATCAACTTTCAGGAATCCTAGCCCATCGTCGTGCCTCTGAGCCCATGAGCCCTCTGAAATTGCATGCACAAATTTTGTACAGGGGAGTATTTTTCACTATATTGTAGGTTCTGTGGCTCAAAAATAGTTAAGAATTAAAAAAAAAAAAAAAAAAGAATTGCTGGGCCAATGGAGTGATAAGTTCCCTGACTTTCTACAGGAGAGTACCAGTGTGGTCCCAGTCCCGTGACTTTGTGTGTTTACTAGATTTTCATGGATTTTTAAGGTGGCTGGTTTGTTCATTTAATTATTTTTTCATTCATTAATTAAATATTTATAAGATACCTCTTATGTGCCAGGCACTGTCCTAAAACAGAGGTACAACTGTGAACAAAACCAACACAGATCTCTGCTCTCTTGGGAAACTAACTTTTAGATAAAACCACCTAGGTAAAACATGTAGCGCCTCGGTTAGTGATAACGGGTTCTGTGGAGAAAAATGAAGAAAGGATTGGAGGGTGAGGAGTGTTGGGGTTGAGAAGGTGGTTTAAAATGAAGTGAGCAGGGGAAGCCTCGCCAGGGTGACAAATGAGTGAGGACCTGAGGGAGCTGAGGGGTGAGCTGGGGGAGACCTGGAAGAAGAGCATTTCAGGAAGAGAGAACAGCAAGAGCCAGAGACAGGAGCTCTTTGAAGATCAGGAAAGAGTACCCACTAGAGGCCTTTTGAGGATACAGTATACAATCAGTGATGGGCCAGTGTGGGGTTCTTTGGTGATTCAGCCCAACCACCAGTGATGTGACGAGGGCAGGGCAGGTACCGGGTGCAGGTAAGGGAAACTGGCGGTGTTGGAGGCAGGGCTGCTGGTCGGGAACTGAGTAATGGAGAGCTCCTCTTTCCTCGCAGGCTACAGAGATGCTGGTTCACAATGCCCAGAACCTCATGCAGTCTGTGAAGGAGACTGTCCGAGAAGCAGAAGCAGCTTCAATCAAAATTCGAACAGATGCTGGATTTACACTGCGCTGGGTTAGAAAGACTCCCTGGTACCAGTAGGCACCTGATTGAACCTGGTTGGCACAGAAACCCCTGCTAAACAGAATGAAAATTACTGAGTTCCAGGAGCCACCCAGAATTGCTGGGAGGTTGAAAGCCACATCCTGGCCGGATATAGCAGAAAGGAATGGGGCCTCTTCACATTAGGAAACATTTATACTCTTGTCATGGACACTCTGAAAGTGTCTGTATTCTCAAACACAGTTCTACTCCTGCATAGTCTCCAAATAGACAGACTGGGTTCCTAGCCCATGGACTTCACATAAACTCAGAATCCAAGTGAACACTAGCCAGACACCCTGCTTGGTCCTTGTTCCCTAGGGGACAGTTCCCTCTCTGCTTCCTTCTCTCCCCCACCGCTCCCCACTCCCCCAACCAGGCTCCTAAGACCCAGGGCCCAGGCAAGTCAGTTAAGGAATCACTGTGCCTCCAAAACTTGTTTTGGGCTTTCCATGTTGCTGCTGACCATGCCTGTCTTCCTGGCTCTGCTATGTGGGATCTTTTCAGAAGTGAGCTTCGCTGCTGCAGGGGAAGTTGGCCTCTGGGGAGCCCTAGTATATGCATCCTGGATTCACATCCTATCCCTCCCCAGCTTAATCCTAGTTCCCCACAGTATAAAATTGAACGACAGAATCACATGATTCTGTCTTTACTGTGTCCCTGAGCAGTGTCTGTGCTAGGGAAACTTCTTGTCCCATATCCTGCCTCAGCCTGCCAAGGTAGCCATCCCATGAACACACTGTGTCCTGGTGCTCTCTGCCCCTGGAGGGGCAGAGTTGCCTGGGTGTGGCCCTGCCCTTCGGCCCAGGAGGGCCACTCCCAGGAGCTTCATGCTTTGTCACTGCCTGCAGAGGTCTGTGCTGAGGCCTTATCATTCATTCTTAATTCTTATTCTTTCTGAGCTGAAATGCTGCATTTATTTTTTAACCAAATCATGTCCCCTATCCTGGTTTTTATATTCTTGCCCCACACCCTTCCTAAACAAGATTTTAAAAGATATACGTTTGTTCATTTGTAATTTTGAAAGATCCTGTTTATCCTTTTGAAACTCAGTCCTAAGAATTGGTGCTTGCCCCCAAGAGTGTTTAATGGAAAGACAGTCCTGTCTGAAGGACACTCTATGGAGGGAGTGGTCCTTGTGGACTGGAATTCTGGCACTGTTGGGGATGAATCAATGGGAAATAGGCCTCAGTAATTCCTACCTCCCTCAACAAAATACAACCAACCCTCCCTAGTAATACTTTAATTATCACAAGTTTCCTTTTAGCAAAATGAGAGAGAAGAGTTTTTCCTTTTTTGCACTCATCACTGCTCTCTAAGCATTCCCCAGTACAAGAAACCATGTTTCTTCCCAAAGCCAGAACTGGATGAGTAAAAGCGTGAGAACCCTTGCCCGAACGTCCTTCCTTCCCATCTCTAACGTGTGTTAGATCCCAACATGAAATGTGTAAACTTGTCTTAAGTTGGTACTGTACACTCAGGCTTCCTTTATTTTCTTTTAACTGATGATTTTCAAGGCCCTCAGCATATCTGTATAGTTGCTTACCTGATATAAATGCAATATTAATGCCTTTAAAGTATGAATCTATGCCAAAGATCACCTTTTGTTTTACTAAAGATTGAGGAAATAAGAAAAATCATGTTTGTTCTTCAAGTTCTTCCAGTGTTTTGAGGCGCTGGTTTACACTTAATGCCGATGTGCTTTTCTCTAATATCAGTGCTCAAGACCCAGTGAAGCAAATTGAAAAAAAAATCCCTGAATGATGATTAGCGACATCACCACTAAAAACTACATTTATAAGCTAGGATTTGTTATATGCAAATATTTTCTGCCTCTTCTTTTGTTCTGTTTAAAACAATAAAGTGCATTTGTATAAATAATGCTTTAAATGATGGGCATATTATTTTAGCAGAAACATTTAGATCAGGTTTCTCCTTTGTTTTGAAAAATTGCCAATGAAACTAATCCTCAAGATCTGGAAACTAGCTCTTTATTGAATCCAAAGTTGTATTGGAAGTAGAAACCAGCACTATGTTTATGTAACAAAGATCTGTGTAATAAAGGACAACTTTGGGGGTTATATGCTGGACGGAGCAAAAGTGACAAAGGCTAACAGGAGAAGAGCAGCCAGATGACGTGCAGTAGTTTGCCTTCATTTTAGTTGGTTCTAGCTGCTCACGGAGACTATCACTATCCCTGAAGAAGCTGAAGCTGTTAATGTGCAGGTCTGTGTGTCATAGTCCAAAGCCCAGTACAGAACAAGAGGGTTTTCCGGGTCCTACCAGGGCTATGAGGCATATTCTGTTATTGGAGGAAGCACTGACGAAGACAGCAGGAGCAGGTTCTTGGAGTACAGCTGGGACATCACTGTTTTTGCCTGATTTTCTAAGTGTGAAAGGGGTAAATATCACGAAAGGACTATATAGTTAGTGTTGCTTTAACTTAGAAAAGTTACTGAGTAGGAGGCCAGAGTCCAGCCTGCTCGAGGTAAAGGGAAATGTCCAAAGTGAATGAATTAGCTCAGCAATACGTGAACAGTATTTATTCATGGTCTCGTTTTTGCAGTTCACTCTATGTTCACTGGTGCTGCCTTCCTGCTGTGTGACAGGTTAGTCACTGTCTCAAATCAGATGACTCTGAGGACAATATGACAAACATCTTCCAAAGGCTCTTCTCTAGCACCACTTAAGGAATAAACCATCACATGAAGTCCCTTTAAATAAAAAGATGGTGACTTCCATATGCAAAAAATAAGCACCTACTTCATTTGCTCTTGAGATACACTCCTTTAAGAATTCAGAAAACAAGACCATCCTGGGATTAGCTAGAATTCTGTGCCTGAAAAATATTCTAATACTCCAAAGTATTAATAAATCTTTGTTATCAGTAAGTGGTGGTAGGGAGAGGAAGCTTTGATCAGTGTGTGGTCAAAAGGGGTGATGGTTAGGGAATGTATACATGACTGTCAGTGTATCGGGGTTAAGAGAGAAGCACCTGGAAGTGCTTGGTAGCAACCTTCACATCTTATAATACAGAACAAATCTGATCCTGTTGTGCTTGCTCTGACACAGGCATGCCTATTTGAGAATGCTCAATCACCAGTCAAGCTAAAAAATCAACTTGTTGCTTTAATTTTTTTTATTGACAGTATAGCCAGAGCTAGAGAAAGGATTTACTGGGTTTAATCAAATCAATAAATACAATAATTTAATTGTAAAAGGAAATAGTCTTTTTGAAAGTTTTAGCAGAAATTGCTAGAGGTATGGGACTCTTGGCAATCTGCTTGTATATAAGACAGAAGATCGCACAGAAAGAAAATTGAACGGTCTGGGTACAAATGGCTGATTAGGGATTCGGTAGAAAGAAAAGCAAATGTACTGGTTGTTCTTTTGTAAAACATTAAAAATAAAAAGCAGTTTAATTGGGTAACCAACCGTAAGCAAAGGGAATAAATATTTGGCAACATCTTGATTTTAGATGCCGAGCTCATACTGGTTACCCTAGAAATTTCAAAGTTGCAAAAAGTAACCTTTCCAATTATATGAAACAGAGGCAGGGTGCCCTAGGCAGGCACAGGCCAGAATGCTGCTGTATATTGGGCTCCCTGTACCAGCACCAACCAATAGTTCTTGACAGCAGAATGGCGTGAGTAAGAAGCCTAATCTTTAACATAAGGGAAAGGGAGTTAAAAGCTGAGAAGAATGAAAAGAATGGAGTCATAAGGAGAAGAAACCTTAGAGCATAAATAAGACAAGGAAACATGAACAAGCACTTACATCTTAACTTTTAGCTTTCCCCCCATTCTTCATGTCTAATTAGACTAAATAACAGGGCCAGAACTTCTAAGCCAATGAAGCTGAGTGAAATACAACTGTAAACTGACAGCCAACCAGGATGACCACACGGTTTCATCAATGTTACTGAGCATTTTGATCCTGACTCACTATAATGTACACTTCCGCATACCTTGTCAGTACAGTAGAGGCATTTAAGTACTCCAGTGACAATTAAAACAACAGTTTTAGGAAGGAATCTACTGAGTATAGTTCTGAGAAGCACACAATATGAAAAGGGAGTTCCCCTTGAGGACAAAGGATATAGGCAAATTTAAGCCCTTAAGAACAACAACATATAGACACAGACAACAGTATGGCAATACCAGAGGACAGGAGGCTGGGGGAGGTAGAAGAGGGTAGAGGGGATAAATGGTGATGGAAGGAGACTTGACTTGGGGTGGTGAACACATAATACAATATACAGATGATGTGTTACAGAATTGTACACCTTAAACCTACATAATTTTATTAAACAATGTCACCCCAATAAATTCAATTAAAAAAGTTAAAAAAAAAAGCAACAGAAAAGATGATAGTGAGACAGGCATATTTTCTTCCTTTTGCTGAACTATACAGCATGAGGCCTTTAGGCTATCTATGGTTTAATTGGTGTTGGATAAGCTTTATAAAACATGAAGATGGCAAAGGTTCACTTACGTTACTTTACTATTTTAATTTATTTAAAATCTCAAATAGCTGTGCTTGTGATAACTTCCTAAAAGCAGCAGTGTTCGTAGTGTTCCTTTATATTACCTTAATAAAGCATGTGCCCCTTTGATACAAATGATTTTTCCTGTGGTAACAGCTGAACCAATGGTGCACAACTGAGATGGTACTTATTGCAGCAAGGTCTCCGTAAATCAAAATCTGAACTTTACATAAAAATCTTATTTATAAAAAAATACTATACCAAGTACAGTAAGAATGGAGCATGGAGCAGCAGTGCTCCCTGCCAGGGCCATGTGGAAGTGGCTTTTGCTACAGTGCTTGCTTAATGGCACATGTGAAAAGCTAAATAAGGCAAACACTTGAAGAGGCAGTTTTCTTGTAAACTTCTTGGGGTGGAGGAATTTCCTGTTGGGACAGATGCTGATTTGGGATGGCTAAGTTCAGGTGTGATATTTGGCTGCACTTGACACATCACATCACAGATTAAGACAGCTGCTGGCTGAGATCAGGTCACTTGTTTTAGGAGAAGTTATGACTAGCCTTCTGCCTTTACTGTTACAACGTGCAACCTCCAGCTGGTGCCCACCCTGTGGAGGAAATCACCTCCAAAATCTTCGAATTGAAAAGATACAAAATAAGCTAAGTTATTCAAAAGTTACCTTAGCTTAAAGCGCCTTAAGAACCCTACATTGATTACTAAGCAACTGTTAGTGGTGTGTAGCTCCAAACAAACGCTTTAACTAGAATAAGTATTCCCACCCACTTGGTACCTAATAGTAATAAACTATAACGACACTTAGAAAACAAACAGATCTTGAAGAATTTTGGCCTCTTATGTCCTCACTTGGAATTTTCCAGCTTTTGTGACATATTTGACTCCTTTAAATGGCTTATATTTCTCCCCATACATGTCCAAGCGGTTTACTTTTAAGCCTGTGTCAAAAAGAATAGGCAAGGAAAGGAATATATTATTATCCTGGTCACACCAACCAATACAATATTTGTTTAACACAGCAGTACACAGTAAACCTGACAATGACCAGTGTCCCCTAAACCATTTGGAAACAATGTCCCTTCTAGCATTCACAAATTACAGCATTGTGGGTGTATGACTTTAGTTCAGATTTTCGTGTGGGCAAGGAATGTCTTTTAAGGGTAATTATACCTTCTGAATGAGTAACTCCTTTGGCGTTTGAATCAGGGTTGCGGAAAGGGAAGCTGTGTGAAACAGGGTGCTCTCCAAAATCACTGCACCCGAGAGGCTGGCCCCACAGCAGTGTGAAGGCCAACGTGGAGCTGCTGCTCTTTCTACAGAGGGAATATTACTTAGCCTTCTAAGCTCCTCGTGTGCAATAGCTGACCTCAGAAAAACTCTATTGCCCTTTAACAGGAGTCACGTTTGTCCTTACCTGAAATAGCAAGCTGCTGGATCTTGAACTGTATGTTGAGGCTTGGATTCTCCTCTGGCTTGGGTGCTCCAGACTGTAAATTTACCAGTCCTTTAAGACTTGGGAGCTTTTGTGGAGTAATTTTTCCCACATCCCATGTCAGTACCTTAAAAAGATACGGAAAAGAAAATCCAATCTGAACCATTTAATAAAATGTTCAAAGATAAGGTTAAAAGACACCATAAACTTTTGTACAAAATAAAGCACAGTGTCTTAGAAACAAGAGACCTGGGATCTTCACTGAGTTTACCACTAACTAGTTCTGTGACTTCGAATGGAGTCGGCAGAGAACCAATATTAGCTGAACGTTTACTTCTGGGTACAGTTATAGCACTGCCGTAGAAGCCTGTGATGTAGGTTTTGTCTTCTTTTTACAAATGAGGAAATTAAGGCTCAGAGGTTAAACGACTTGCTTAAGATCACTCAACTAGTTAGTGACAAGGCTGAAATCTGAACCTAAGGCTATCAGATTTCAAATGTTCTTTCCACCACTGCACCTTCACTGTTTTTGTCTGAGCCTCAGTTTATTTTTCTATAAAATGAGAAGACTGACCTAAATTGGCATTTTTAAACTTTTAGCTATGGCACCCTTTGTTCAAATGAAATCTTTAGTAGGGAACTCAATAATAGATGAGAAAGTGAAGCCGGGGTGAAGGGCCAGAGATCTGAAGCTCCCCTTCACTTCTCAACCCTGTGTGGTCTTTGGGGAGGTTTTTTGAATCCTCATGTCTGGATTAGATGATTTTTAACATTCTATGATTTTATTTTAAAAAATGCCTTTTCATTACCAGGCAGCTCAATGACTCTGCTGATGAAAATAATATTTTTGACCCAAAGAGTAAGCTGAGAGAAAATAATCTTTCACAGTTTCTCTGAAAACCTTGTTAGAGGCACATTTATGTATGGTGAGGGAGCTGCTTTCCTAGCCAACACCCTCTGTGGAAAAGTATAAAATAATGCTTTTAAGTTAAAAAGGAAGGAAAAGAAAAGGGAAGAGAAAGATCTTAATGATCAATTTCTACAGAAGATTTAACAATAGACTATAATGTCTCCTTATATCCACACACTGTTTTTTTCTCTTTTTAAAAAGCTTTCATTAATTCTTCCTCATTAGAGAATGAGTGAGTCCTGGATTACCGATGGAGGAGCAAAGGTGTACACACCCTGAAAGGAGACAGACTGAGTCTCTTTTCTGATCTCCCCCTCAGCAGCAGATGCAGTATTTCCTTCACAGCCAGTGGCAAAAGCACAGCACAATATGCTCTCTAGGATTTGTTAGGAACTTCAGTTTTAACCAAGACACTGAAACCTTCCCTCTATCCCTTGCCCCAAATCACAAAATAAAGATTGCAGACACACGTGCTCCCTCTTGATCTGAGGTGGCTATACCTTGGTCACTGGATCAAATGTATAGCTGCCTTGTGTTGGTGTCAGGTTCATATTCAGCACAACTTTTGGCATGTGAACTGTCACTGTGATTCCTTCAATAGTTTTCCCCATATTCTGCTTTGGTCCAATTGTAATATCAAATCTGCCACAAGAACTGTTCTCCTTAAAGCTGATGCTATGTTTCACATACACAGGTATTGCCACTAGACTAAAAAGATAAAGACACAAAAGCACAAACACAATTACTGCTATGAGACAGCTTAGAAGTTGACCTCAAAACCTCATTCCAGAGTATCCTACCCTGCCTCTTAGTTCACAATAGAGCCCTATATCCCTAGAAGTAAAAACTCTGCATTTGCACGGGGGGTGCGCACGAGGGGAGGGGGCATGGTGAGTCTAGTACTGGGAGTAATGCCACTTCTGAGGAATAAGTATACAAATCAAGATAGAAATCTGAAGCTTAACTGTAGTGTAAACAATTGTGGCAAATAGCCCTCGTTTAAAGAAATGAATTAAGATCTGTAGACAGATAATTTAAAATTATGCAAACTAAATAAGGCAGTTCCTATGTGTTAAGTGCCAAGAAACAATTAGTCTCTGCTTTTGATTCCTGTCCTGATGTTACCTAAATACCTTCTGATATTTTCAAGCAATGAACCAGCTACAACCTGTAACCCTAAATCATTCATTTAAACCTCAGTGCGGAGAAGAGTGACTTGAAGCCAGTGAGTTGGGGAACATCCTGGGGGGCTACAGGTAGGTGTGTGTCCTTCGGTCAGCCATGAGGTCTACAGAACGTTGTAGAATTAGGGCCCAGGTTCACTGTTTTGCCCAAGTTATAGTACCAAATGCTTGCTCTCAGGTACATATTTTACTCAAGTCTCATTTACTCTATTAGATTCAAGGTACATGGATTAGACACATATTTTCACCAGTTCTTGGGTCTCCTGGTGAACCATGGCTAAAGGCAGCAATGTTGAATTCAAGTATTCAACTGTCCAAATGAAACAGAAAAGCCAGTTCTACCCAGCGCATTGATATACGGCAGTATCTGGTTGATGCATCAACATACTTTTGTGAGCTGACACGATATGATATGAGTCGGAAATTTCCATCTGGAGGAATAAAGGACAAAACTCTTTCAGATTCCCAACGTTTGAACCGGATGCAGGGGTGGAAGCTGACATCATCTAGAAGCCTTGGGTTCTGCCAGGAAAACAAAACACAGCCATATTCATACAGCATAATACACAGCAACTCTACTTAGATATTATGAGAAAGTAGTAGTATGCTCCCTAAAGATAAAGTGGTCATGTAAGAGTCTGTTATTATGACCACTTCATAAGCATAGTTTCACAATGCTTTAAAGTTAGCAAATATTTTATATACATTATTTTACTTGAATTTTGATGACTGTTAAGTAGAAAATACAAGTAGTAGCATTTCCATTTCATAGATGGAAAAATCTGGGGTTCAAGGAACTCAAGGTCAGGACAAATTAGTGGCAGTGAGAGAATCACAACTCAGTCCTCTTGGTTGTACTTAGTGTGTCATGCTGACTCTAAAATGATGCCCTTTTATATCAGTAAAGCAAAGAATAATTCAGTCAAATTAACACTGCAGATTTGCAGAAGCCAGCCAGCCATTTCTACTTCTAGCACAACTAGGCAAAGATCTGTCTCAACTTTTCCATAAAGGCCATGCTTACCATGTAAGCTAATATCTTGCTAAGCTGTGCTAGGAATATTCCTGAAATACTCTTTTGCAATCTAAGCTATCAAAGTACCTCAGTATTTAGCTTTTCATTTAGTACTTCATATGTATTAAGGCATGTAAGGAGCTACATGACAGAAAAAAACCTACCATGAAAGAAAGGGAAAGGTCAGGCATTCCGGATAACTTAATGCAAGCATCAATGACCCCCTGAATTTCTGCAAAGACTGTGGATCCTAAAGAAAGAAAAAGGGTGATAACATCACGAGAATCTGCATCTTTACTAGAGCTATCACTGTGTCTGAAGTAATGGAGATACCTCCTGGGTGTCAGACCTACTGAAGCTTTGCACATCTATTAACAGGTCAGTGGACAGAGATCCATTACATTCAGCTTCTTCACTGAGTGCCATGGCCTGTGTACTGAACCCAGGGTGGAATATGATAATTCTAAGGAAACTCTAACCAGTTTATATCTCTATAGAGTCAACCTTGTAAGACTGTTGGATAGGAAGTTAAAATATTTTTAACTGAACTTTAAAATAAGGCAAATTTCTCATGAAGTGGACTAAGCTACCTGTTAACTTTTAAGAAAACAGTCATTATTCTGTACAATGGAATTTTACAATGAAAAGGGCACTCACTGAAGAGAAGACACTGGCTATAATCACAATAACGCAGTTTCACACCAACTGTGTTACTTTGGGTAGATTACTTAACCCTTCTGAACTTCAGCTACTACTTTTTTAATGATTCCAACAGAGTTCTGTTGTTTTGACTGGCATCTTTACTTGAAGTACTGCACAGAAAGTAGTAGCAAAGGCTTCTGGGTGGTAGGTGTACAATAAATGTTAGAATGAATAGACGGCAAGAGGGAGCGGTGCACAGGGTAGTAACTGGCATAATGTAAGACAACATACGATCTGATTTACAAAGATGTGGCTGATCTCAACTAGTGAGTGTGAAAATTACATGTAATCTCTGGGAAAAATCAACAGATTTTTAAACCACTACAAAGCAAATGCCTTTCCACTGAAACTGCACTGCCAAGGGATTTCAATTTTCCATTCAGCTTATGTCAGCCAAATTGTTTTTTCCCAAATAAGTCCACATGCACACAATTACCTGATTTATCTATAATTGCATCTATTTCTTCAACGACATCAAAATAGGCTTCATTATTTGTGTACTTTACCCCCGCTCGGCGCCATGGGATGTTGGACAGCTGCCCAGTGGGGAGTGTGTCCCCAACGTTACTACTGCCTAGAAACGGAAAAAGGAGAAAGCAAAGCAAATGCATAAAATGGTCATCGGAAAAGCTATTAACAGAAAAAATAAACGAATGCTTTAGCTGCTTCCTTAATGTTTGGGCCTTTCTTCATTGAAGTTGCGGATGCTTTCCAGAATTGTTGGAGACATATCCATACAGATATGATCAAATTTCTAGAAGACAGAAATAGGTCATGTGGTCCTCTATCTGCCAAACCAGGTTAAATTCATTTACTTATCTTTTGCTTCCTGTGTGTTAACAGTAACCTAACCCAATTCCAGCGGCTCAACAACAGAATCTCATCCTGCTGCCACTGATGAAAAAAGAGGCTGGTTGTTTCAAAACCTTCTGCCGATAAAATGCCTCCGCTGAGAATACAGAGCGATAACTAGGTCCTTTGGTATTCAGCTTAGATTCTACATGAGATGCTGCCAAGCAGGCCTCAGTGGAGTAACTGGAATGAAGAACATACTCTGGACTTTTTCCATTTTAAGGTCAGCGCACCCATCTGGCTGCAATGTGGCTAACGTTCGGTATCTGGTAAATTTCCTGGTAAAGTGACATAGGTCTGAAAATAAATTGGTTGTCCTAAACATATATCCTTAACGGTGAAATAGTTAACATTTTGGTTAATTTACAATTCAAAAGTAGTATATGCTTAACAATAACAACACTGTTCAGTGTGACTACACCACTTATAAAGTATGAAATTGATTTTGAAAATCTTACACTGTTATTTATGTACTTTAATTTTTTTTGCAGTCTCCCATCTAGAGTGTAAGTTTTAGGAAGAAGCACAGACACTCAATCTTATCTTTCTTGAACTTCTCCTGACACTCAGTCTTGTACCAAGGATGAATAAGAGCTATGGAATGATCATTTCTTACAGGCCTCTCTTACTCGTTTTTTTTTTTTTAGATCAGCGCACTTGGAGAAGCATTCACAATGGTGGATGGTACAGCTGGAATAGCATGTAACATTTCCTAATCTTTCTCTAGAAGGCCTTAATATTTTCTTTTCTTTTCTTTTTTTTTTAAAGATTTTATTTATTTATTTTTAGAGAGGAGAAGGGAGGGAGAAAGAGCAACGTATGGTTGCCTCTCACATGGCCCTCACTGGGGACCTGGCCTGCAACCCAGGCATGTGCCCCGACTGGGAATTGAACTGGGACCCTTTGGTTCCCAGCCCGCACTCAATCCACCGATCCACACCAGCCGGGCTATTTTCAAAAGAATATTATCATCTGGTGTACCTAATTTCCAGCTCAACTGAAGAGTTAAACCAAAATTGGAAGCTTATAACACAAGTACAAGGCCCACAATGCATGAATTCTCTCAACTACAGTAATTTCCTCTCTCTCTCTTTTTAATACATCTTTTGCATGTAGAAAACAAAGACTTGGAGGAGACAGTATGTACTCTGTGGTGAACAGTCTTAAATTTTCCATACTCTAGTCATTGTAGGGCAGCAGCATGATGCCAGTTTTATAGTAGCTTTTTATTTTTTCCAGCTTTATTGAGTTACAATTGACACATCACACTGTGTAAGTTTAAGGTATACAATATAGTGATTTATGTATATATTGCAAAATGATTACCACAATAAGTTTAGTGAACATCCATCATGATACTGGATACTTTAGAATTAACTGGGATCATTTATACAGTCTTATTATTTAGTGTTAAATAATAGTAATACTGTTATTATGGTCTTATAGAAAAACCTATAAAAAAAGAGTAACAATCAAAAAGTTCTTTATTATTTAAGACCCAGCCTCTTTCCATGAAAAGAAATATATATCCATTTTAAAATTATCACTAACTTTAATTGTGGCCAAACTGGACTATGTTAAAAATCTGCCAGATCCTAAGAAATGGTGTTGAGTTGTTCACAAAGTTTTAACTGCTCAATTCCTAATAAAGTATGTTTTCTCCTTACCTGTAATAGAGTTGACGACAGAACGTAGAATTGTTGGTGGTTTAATTAGTTCTTTCAAAATGTTAGATTCAGTAGCCAGTGGAAATCCATTGTCTAACATTTCTTCCAAGAGCTCATATACTATGACCACATTATCCTTAATTGCAGCTTCTGAACACTCACCAAAGTAGTCCTAACAAAATGTATGTAACATTGCACAATGGAAAGAATGAAGAAAGGCTTGATAAATACTTCTTGCTCTGAAGGATAAACTTACAGTTGCATAATTCAATGAATGTAAAACACAGGGAAAAAAACCCTCAATAATTTTATTTACTATTCCTCAACATTTTCTTGATTTCTTAGATTGAATTGAATTCCTATTATATATTATGCCAGAAAATACACTGAAACATTAATGAACTATAAACTTCCTTTGTTCTGATTGGGTGCCCCAAAACACACAGATTAGTTTTGAATTATTTGGCATATTATCAAAACAAGAAAAAATAATAAAATGTGAATTTTAGAAGATTTCATGACCAATAAAAATCTTGGGACCATTCAGAGAACTATACATGGAAAGCACTGTTGTTTAGTAATGCCATAATTTGTAATAAATGTAAAAAAATAAGGCTACAATGCCCATGAGATTGCTCTTTTTTCCTAAAATAGCGAATAGGGAATGGGGCAGCCAAGTGTGCTACTGTACACCCTACATAAAGGGGTTTATGAACTGAATGCTTACTTGAAAAGAAGAGAGCGATACAGTAGGACAGACAACACATCAAAAGCTGGGTATTTAAAAAATATAATTGTCCCTCCTCCAACTAACTTGGGTAATTTAAGTTCAAAAGATCCGATGAACAACCAACCTGAAACGTGTCAGCAACTCGATGTAGGAACTCAATTACAAAGAGAGGTGGCACTTCCGTCTGTATGACAGACACGAAGAAGAGCTTATCCCTGTAGATACTGATGAGGTAGTGGTGAGGTGTTGAAATGACTGGTGGTACATTTTCAACATCAGCAGCTTTCTCTTGAGCTTCAAAGAAATAATCACAGACAGATTGGCTCACAACACTCTTCCAGTGCTTCTCCAGAAATATGTCACCGGAACAATTTATGAGAAATAGACTGTGGATCATTTTCTGGGGAGAAAAAAGTTTAAATTTAGTATACATCAAAAGTATGTTTGTATCATCCAGACACCAAAACCAGAAAAGGCAATATAAGAAAATACAGACCATTATCACTTAAGAATATACAAAGAAAATTTCTGAACAAAATACTAGCAACTGGCCTTGACTAGTGTAGCTCAGTGGATTGCGCATGGGCTGTGAACCAAAGGGTTGCCAGTTCGAGTCCCAGTCAGGGCACATGCCTGGGTTGCAGGCCAGGTCCCCAGTGGGGGCCATATGAGAGGCAACCACACATTGATGTTTCTCTCCCTTTCTCCCTCCCTTTCTCTCTAAAAATAAATAAATGAAATGTTAAAAAAAATACTAGCAACTGAATCCAGCAATATCCCTGGCCATGTGGGATTTATACCAAGAAAGCACAGTTGGTTCAACACATGAAAATTAATGTAATATACAGTATTCATAAAGTAAAAGACAAAAATATAATCATTCCAAAAGGTACAGAAAATCATTTGGCAAAATCCGTGAACACCCTTTTATGATAAAAAACACTTAACAAACTAGGACTAGAAAGAAACTTCTTCAACTTGGTAAAAAGCATCTATGATAATTCCATAGTTAACATCATATTTAATGGTTAAAGATCAAAAGCTTTCCCCTTAGTGTCAAGAACAAGCAATAATGTTCACTCTTACCACTTCCAATCAACATTGTACTAGAGGTTCTAGCCAGGGCAATTAAGCAAGAAAATGAAACCAAAGGCAATTGGAAAAGAAGTAAAACCAACACACACACACCCTTAGAGCTAATAAATGAGTTCAGCAAGGTTTAAGATACAAGATTAATATTAAAAATCAGCTGTGCTGCTACATATTAGCAATGAATAAAAATAACATTGAAGAAATTCTATTTATAAGAGCAACAAAAAGATCAAAATATTTAGGGTTAAATTTAACAAAAGAAGTGCAAGACTTGTACACTGAATATTCTACAACATTGTTGAAAGAAATTAAAAAGACCTAAACAATGAAAAGACATTTCATGTTTATGGACTGTAACGTAATATTGTTAAGATGGCAATACTCCCCAAATTGATCTACAGATTCAATGCAATCCTTATTAAAATGCCTGCTTTTTTTTGTGGGAACAGACATGCTGATCCTAAAATTCATAAGGAAATGAAAGAGACCAAGAAGAGCTAAAACAATCTTGAAAAAGAACAAATTTGTAGGATTCATATTTCCTGATTTCAAAACTTACTACAAATGTCCTATGTGGTACTGGCACAAGGACAGACTATAGATCAATGCAATAGAATTGGGAGTTCTGAAATTAATCCTTACATATATGGTCAATTAATTGCTGACAGCAGTGCCAAAGACATTCACTGGGGGAGAGAATAGTCTTTTCCGCAAATGACGCTGTGACAACGGACTTCCATATGCGAAGAATGAAGTTGGACTTCTACCTCACAATATACAAAAATTAACACAAAATGTATCAAAGGCCTAAATATAACAGGTAAAACTGTAAAATTCTTCAAAAAAACATATGCATAAGTCTTCATGACCCTGATAAGACAATGTTTCTTAGATATGACACCAAAGCACAAGCAACAACAGAAAAAACAGATAACCTGGACTTATATCAAAATTAGAAACTTTTGTGCTTCAAAGGACATTAGCAAAGAAAGGAGCCCTCATATACTGCTGGTAAGAATGTAAAACACTACAGCTGATGTGGAAGATAGTTTGAGTTCTTCAAACAGTTCAAGATAGAATTAAAAATGACTGAGCAATTCTACCACTAGGTATACGTCAAGAGAACTGGAAACACATGTCCACCCGTGTTTTCTAGCAGCATTGTTCCTAAGAGCCAAAACGTGGAAACAACCCAAATGTCTATTAACTGATGAATGGATAAATAATAAATATACAAACAATGGAATAGTATTCAACCAAAGAAAGGAATGAAATACTAATATGCTTGAAAACATTATACTGAGGGGAAGAAGCCAAACACAAAAGCTGACTTATTGTATAAATACATTTATATGAAATGTCCAGAACAGGCAAATCCAGAGACTGAAAGTAGACTAGTACCTGCCAGGGACTGGGAAGAGGGGAGGAACAGGGACTTACTGGTCATGGGTTTGGCACTTCTTTTTCGAGGTGATAAAATCTTCTGGATATGGAGATGATAGTTACACTACTTTGTGAACGTACTAAAAACTACAAAATTATACACTTTTAAAATGGTGAGCCTTATGGTATATGAATTATATCTTAATTTTTAAAACGTATTTTTAATACTTTGTGACACACAAACCCATTACCAGCTGGATTAAACAGAAATGTTTACCAAAAATATACATTTGTAATAGTGAAAACCTGCAACAACTCAAATGTTTATCAATAGTACAAAGGGAAAATAAACTGTAGTGTATTATAAAATGAAATAACAGCAATGAAAATAAACTATTGATACATGAAACAAATATGGTAAAATCCTACAATATTGAGTAACAGACACAAAATACACACAGTGTGGTTTTATTTATATGAAGTTCTAGAATAGGTAAAAGTAATCTACGTTTGAAAAATTAAATGGTTTATTTTATGGAGCAAAGTGGGGGTAGTAACTGAGAAGGGTCTAGGGTGGTTTTCTAAGGTGTTGGTAATGTTTTATTTCTTGATCTAGATGGTGGTTACAAGTTGTGAACATTTTGTGATAATTCATTGGACTTTATGATACGAGTTGTATACTTTTCTGAGGGTTAGTTATGCTTCAAATAAAAAGGTCCATATTGAAATATGAAGGATACTGGGAAAAAGTTCAATTACCTTAACTTTTTCCTTTCTTTTATATGGATAACATCAATATCAGGTGTTTAGTATAGTGGTCCATTCATTTGAAATTATAGTACTGTATGATAAATGTAGTCTAAGAAAAGAGAATTTAAAAATTGTGAAGACAGTTTCTATACATGAAGATAAATTTCAAAGAGGAAAGTAAGACTTTCCATAAATGGATTCATTCAGTTTTGTTTACACAGGAAAAATAATGAGATCAACTTGACCAGTTCTTTTTAGAGGAAGTCATTTATTTTATGAGAGCAGCTGACATTTAAAGACCATCTGGTGATGATTTTCCCTTCCTATTTGGCCTATGTTCAATAGTTATCAAGTAAATAATGCTAATTACTAAGATGTGTTTTAATAATTATTAATTAATAAAGTTATGAATGCTGTTAATAGCTTAGGGTTCCTGCTTATTAGAAACAATAAAATGTTTCTTTATTCAAAGCCATCTCTGTTAGCCAATCATGATGAGTTGGCAGCAATAAACCTCAGGCTTTGGACCTACTAAACTTTTTCAGATTAATATCTGAAACATGGTAAAAAGAAAATTTTACTCTTTGAGACAGTATGGATGGACCTGGAGAACATTACGCTAAGTGAAATAAGTCAGTCAGTGAAAGACGAATACCATATGATTTCACTCATATCTGGAATCTAATGAACAAATTGAACTAATAAGGAAAATAGAGAGACCCAGAGAGCAGGCTGACAGCTAAGGAGGGGAGGTTAGGGGTGGAGGGATCGAGCAAAAAGGAAAAAGGACTCATGGACATGGACAACAGTGTGGGTGATCATGGGGGACAAGGAGGTATAAGGGAACTAAATGGTAATGGAAAAAAAACAATAAAAATATGGTATCTGAAACCTGTACTACTTTATCTCGTCAGATGCTTTGTTTAGTAGGTTAGTTTTGGGTCAGCCTTTTCTTTCTTTTTGAGTTTAAAATATTGCCACTGGAATACAGAGACTTGCTGTATCAACCTCATGACTTTAACTGACTTTATAACCTCTGCTGATACTTTTTTTTCCTAGATGAAACAGGATATCCAGCAATAAGATCTGCAACTAAATCTGTATTATGTTACCTTTTTTTTAAAGTTATTTTTTTAAATTTTATTTATTTATTTTTAGAGAGAGGGGAAGGGAGGGATAAGGAGACAGAGAGAAACATCAATGTATGGTTGACTCTCAAGTGGTACCCACTGCGGACCCGGCCTGCAACCCAGGCCTGTGCCCTGACTGGGAATTGAACCGGTGACCCTTTGCTTCACAGGCCCGCGCTCAATCCACTGAGCTACACAAGCTGAGGCACCTTTTCTTAAAATAAAATCTTCATCTGAAGTACAATGTGGTTTAAAGCAGAACACTGTAATAAACTCAATGAGACCCAGATTTGTGCACTTCAGGTAAGCCAGCTATTAAATGTGGCATCCTTTGAAAAAATTACAATTGAATTTACAATTCCATTAAAATATTAAGGATAAATGAATTAATAATATCTCAGATATACTGAGTACTTATTGTGGGCCAGATGCTATGCTGGGCACTCTACTTACATTAATACATTTAAATCTATACAACTCAATGCTATAAATACTGCTCTTACCCCAATTTACGGATATGACAATAAAGTGTCAGAAAAGGTAAGTCAATTATCTAACATCATGCCTTAAGTATCAGAGCTAGGAGTCAAACCCAGATTCAGCTGAATCCTGAGCTCCTGTTCTTACCTATCTCTTAAAGACTAATTATCAGAAACCTAAAGCAATATTGTCCAACAGGATATCCTGCAATGATGGACATGCCCTCTATCTGTGCTGTCCAGTACAGTAGCCACTCATCACATGTGGCTATCGAACACCTGAAATGTGGCTAATGCAACTGATGTATTGAAGTTTTAATTAATTTAAATTATATGTAGTTAGGGGTCACCATGTTGAACTGGGCAGCAAATGTGCTGTTGGAGCTCATAATTAAGAGGAAGAGTTAAAGGGGATACTTCATGTTTGGTTAGAAGCCAAAATGTGTTCTAATAAATTTTTAGAGCAGAAATTATATTTAAAAGAGGTGACATATGTTCTCTTCTTCAACCATTCATCTTATAGAAGAATAGTTCCCACGTATCTGTGGTACTCCACTGCTACAATACACCCTAAAAGAGCTACTTTTCTTGAAGCAAGTGACTTCATAGTTTCTCTATTTTTAGGAGCCGATTCCTACTTAGCTTTTTAAGCTGGTGAAAAATTCTTTCCAGGAAAAGTTCCCACCAAAGTTGTTTTCACTGGCCGTAGTTCAGGTCTCAGAAGACTAGAGTAAGTTAAACTGGCCATCTGGATTTATTGTTGTTATCCTTAGTGCTGAGATGAAAGCATAACACTTGTAGCTTTCATCAGTGCTTAACTTTAAAACCCATCTTAACCTTCTATTACAGGAAAAGAGAGCTCATTTCTTCTATCCATATTATGACCAAGGGCCTAATGCATATAACAATTAAATAAATACCACACGCAGCCTGTTTCTTTAGCTACTTAACCTTTAGTAGCTGCAGTTAGTTCTTTTATTATTTTAATAAACTTACCGGGAACGCTACACACTCACCACCACCACAACTATCTTGTTGTTCTTAGTGACTTTTGAGTCAGAAAACAGAATTCTCCCAGCTATTTTAAAGCCACTTGAGAAACTGTCTTCAGAGGCAGTTCCATCAGAGCTTTGACTGCAGCTTAAATACTCCATAAATCCCCTTGACCAAATGTTGAATACACTCATCCCGACGATTCATAAGCAATGCAGTTACAATAGTCAAAATATCCTTGGAAGATAAAAAAGGAAAATGTATTCCTTCTATACATAACAGAATGAAGGCAATGGAAGGCAAGAGAAGGATATTCGAGGTGAGAGAATGGACCAGAAAAGAATCTGGCTCACTCAATTCTCAGCCAATATTTTGACCATTTATTCATTCAAGAAGATAGTTTTGAATATGTTTTATGTATTAAGCAATGGGGTGATGGGGTGACCAAAATAGAGTCCCTGAACTCACAGTGTTTAAAAGTTCAACAAAGAAGTAAAAAAACCCCACAAAACCCTTATTACAGTAAGATGTAATTCCTATCATGATAGGGGAAATACAGTGTGCTATAAAAATCTGCTAGGCTTTGAGGTGAGAGGTAGCACAAGACAAAGAAATCCAGTACAAATTTAGCAACTTTAGAAGATGGATGGAAATGGTAAGATGAGACTTGAGATAAGCAGAGATTGGTTCACTTTCTTCTCAGGGAAGTATATAATTATTTTCTATTATTTTATGCAGGGGGTTTATGCAATCCCATTGACAGTTTTAGGAAAGATTTGCACTGTGGCGATTATATAAAGAGAAACTGGATATTGTAACCCACTGAGAGATGAGTTAGGGTGGTGACCTGAACTAGAATGTTGACAGCAGGGATGGAGTAAAATGAAAAGATAAGAGAAACACGGCATTTTGAACAAAAGCTGGGGAAGAGGTAGAGGGGAGTATGAGAAGGAAAAAGGAGGCATTTAATCCTAGTTCTGTATAATCTGACCCAATTCTGACTGTATTTGACCCAAATGGCTGTATTCAAAAGACTATTGTATATATAGGTCTGGTGGTTCAGAGAGAAGCTGAGTTGGAGATAGATTTGTAAGTAATCATGGTGTTTTGTTGATGAGAATTATAAGGAGAATAAAATTACAAAGAGCATGCATAGAAGAGCGCCTGTGGAAGGAACTCCCAACATCTGAATAGCAGCTGGGTCAAGGAAGTGTGTCTCAAAAAAGATTTGGCTGAAGGATAAGAAAAAGTAGGCAGGGTAATGGCTTTTGGTAACTAGAGTGTGTTAGTGTGTTTTCAGAAGAATGGAATATTAAACATTTTAAATGGCACAAATAATTCAAGCTACAAGAACTTAAAATGTGTCGATTTAACAGCATTTCTCAACTTTCTTTCCATCATCACCTGCTAAAAGGGGCCTTTTCAGACTCCCTTTCTAGCATACCCCTCTCCCAGAAAATTTCAATACCACAGAATATATATCTGTGTCTCTAAGAACTGTAAATATATCTGTGCTTTATACATAAAGAATATGATTTTATTTTGTCTTACAAGAGGCAATTGTTGTCCCTACTGAGAATATATGATTTTAACACACAGAGGACATTGATAATCTTAGTAAAAGCAGTTTCAGTGATAGTATAGTGGAATGCTGGAAACTGGATATACTGCAGTGGGCTGAGAAACAAATAGCAAGAAGTGAGAAAAACAGAGATAAGGAGAGTAGATGATACATTCAAGAACTCTAGCTGTGAAGGAAATAAAAAGACAGGAAAATAAATGGGTGTAGTTCACAAGGTTAAGGAAGAGTATTTTTAAATGCTAAAGAAAAGGTGTGAGCAGAGGGGGAAAGGCTGATGATGTTATTCAGAGAATACCGAAAAAAAAAAGAAGATTCTGGAAGGTAGGAGAGGATGGATGGTATTGTTCAACTAGGTGAAAGGATTTGTTTCCCATTAGGAGAAGGGACACTTTCTCCTCTTTAAACAAACGGGAAGATGATTTGATTATTTGGTTGCAGAAAGCTGATGACTTTTATTTTCTCTGTGTAATAGGAGGGAATGTAATTTGTAGATGGAGAGAGAATTCCTCTTCTTTACAAATACCATTTGCTACCCATGAATTAAGATACTACTGAGCAACTTAAAAGTATCTAGTCTGCAGAGAACTCCAACAGAATGTTTAGAAACACTGTAAAATTCTAAGATTCAATATGAAAAGTTAGTCTTATTGCATAGAGAGCTTTCCCACTAAAGATATGTAAGTTTTGAGCAATTCTTCATTCACCTAATTTCTCCACTGTTCCTACAGTTTCAAGTGAAAGTGCCCACCTTTCTTTCCAAAACTAATCCTTCCACTTGTAACCGTGAATCTTTAATGTTATACTGTGGTTACTTGCTTTCTGCACCAAAACACAATGTCTTGTATTCCTAAAACAAACAAGCCTCATACTTTCTAGGAACCTTGCCATCATCAATAATCTTTTGCTTCATGCTCCAAATGAAGAAGGATTAAGTCCACACTCGCCGTCTCTCCTTTCAGTAACTGAGTTTGTTAAAGCAGTTCTGTCAAATGGCTCAATTACTTCCTAACTATCAAATCCAACAACCTATTCTCAGACTCCAATTTCCTCCTTTGACCCTTGCAGCATTTCATGTCCCTGATAACATTCCCCCAACAAAACAAATACTTCTTACCCTATTATATGAAACTTCTCCTGTTTTGGTTCTCACCTTGAAAGTTTCCTTCCCGCTTACTCCCCATGCTTTTTTCTTTTTATCTTTCTACCGCCTTCACCTACACCACTGTTTCAAACTCGGTATATCTTAAGTTCCACAAAACTCCTCCTCCTCATGTGAGGGCTCCTAATTTTTACAGTGGAACCACCTTCTTGAGTCTCGTTCTCTAGCGACCTAGCTAGCCGAGCGCGCCTGGACCACCTTCTTAATCGTGCAGGCTATACGCTTCGGCTTCAGGCTCAATCCAAATCTGCCAAGTCCAACTAGCCATATGGCTCATCACTTCCATACTCACTGCCACCTTCTCAGTTTGGATTCCTGTCATCTTTCCTCCGAACTGCAACACCCTCCTCACTGTACTCCCCACATCAGGCTCATCCAGGCGCCAACCTCTTAACAAAACAGGACGTGCGCTCAGGTCAGTCAAGGGTTTTGTGCTCCTAAGCAGAAGCCTGAGGCTGAGGTCCAAGTCTTCGGTACTCCAGCTCACTGCGGGTGACAAGACCTTCTCTCCGCGCCAGAGAACGGAGAGGGACCCCAATGAGCTTGAACCTCTCCGGCCTGAGAACACAGGGCTGCAGGTGCACCGCTCCCTTCCGGCCCCGCTGTCAAGAAAAGCCCGGAAGGCCCGGAGGACCGCGCAGTCCCGACCTACACCATGGGAGACGACCCCGCAGTCCAGGGTATTCAGCCTACTCCCCAGTTTTCGAGCTGTCCCCAGACCGCAGACTCTCCGCCCCTCACACTCACCCCGACACCTGGGCCTGTCAGTGATTCGGCGCCGGGTCCTCTCCCGACAGAGACGGAGACAGCCGAGAAGGCCGTGAGGACCCCGCAGTTGGAGTGCCCTGTAGATTGCCAGACTAACAGCTTCAAAGAAACCAACTAGGTCTACGGATTTGGAAAGATTAAATAAACTGGAAGACGTTGAAAGGGAAGAAATACATATTTTGAGGTTTAGGATCTAAACCTTTTAGATCATTGAGAATTTAAAAGAACGAGGCGGTTTCTTATTATCTGGGCTCAGGCGCTCAACTGTAGCCTAAAGCAATCCGCGGGAGGGTGACGGGGGAAGCGGTATCCCTATATTGAGAGGCGGGGTCAGGAAGGGGCTGTGTATTGGCCAATGGGTGGACCCGAGACGTGGAGCCAATGAATATGGATGAGAGAGGCAGGAACTGGAAGAAGTCGGGTAGGGAGGGGGTTCGTAAAAACGGAGGCGGGAACACGAGGCGGGGGAGGGGCCTGAAAGGCGAAGGGGTGGGGCTGACACTGAATCCTAAGGTGGTGGGAGAGCGAAGATGGCCGCCGCTGAGGAGCCAATGCCCAAGAAGCCTAAGGTTGAGGCGCCGCAAGCGCTCAGGTGAGCGCTCCCCTGCATCAGGTGGATGGTGACGGCGCCTGTCTCTAACCGGGGTTTTCTGTGATTGCACGGTCCTGGCCCTACTAGTGTCCTCGCCGCCGGCGTGAGGCCCACGCGCATGTCCTAGTCTTCGGAGAGCTGGCCACGTGGTGTGACCTTTCGCCGGTGCCCGCCCAGTTTGGCGGAGTCGCCTCCTCTTTGGAGCAGTTCCGGCCGCCCTTGGCCAATCAAAACGCCGGCCGGGTGGGGGCGGGGCGGGGCGGGGCGGGCCGGTGGCGGGAGGGCTCGGAGCTCCACGTGGGAGTCCTCCGCTGGGTTGGTGAGCTGGGCTGGTGAGACTCAGGACACCGAATCCGGCCAAAGCCACAGGCGGCAAGCTCCAGTTTCCTGGGTGGGGGTAACCAGGGGGAGGTCCAGCGACTTCTCTGTCCTGGGGCGAAGACGGGATTCTTGGGGATTTTTCGTAAAATGTCGCGGAAGGGCGACTTGGCCTACCTTTTCTTACACTGTCGGAAGCCAGCAGTTTTGCAGACTGTGGGCCTGGAACCCAGACCCCACCCTCCTAGGCTTTGCGGGGGCGGCATTCAGCAGAATGGATAGGAAAGGCTGATTTTTCTTATTTTCTTTGCACTTTTTGGAAGTAGTGGGGACAGTTCTGCGCCTAACACCTGCCTCACATGTGCTTGATGTTGCAACTTTTATATACAAGAAAGTGTTAAATATTTCTTAATAAAGTGCAGCGTGGCACACGCCTTGATGATTTTGAAATGTTTATTGGAAAGCAGTGATTTTTCCAACTACAAGTAGACATACCAGATTGATTGAGAACTATTGCGACACTCCTGATTATTCAAGACAAATCTTATTTCTTCCAACACCACCGTTCTTTACATCCAAAAGAATGAATCATTCATAATTGAAAAAAGTTCAGGGGCCCAAATCCCTGCCAGTGCTTTTAATGCATTTCTACTACCAGAAGGTTAGTGTTTCTACCGTGTATGAAGAAATTAAACTTAAAAACAATTCAGGATATTCTATTTTTACTTTAAGCTTTCAAATTACAGTGTAAAGCAGCAGTTTCAACCCAGGTGCCTGCCTGGTGTGCCACAGAAGTTTTAAAACGTGCAATACTTGAATAGTCAGGAGCACTGATCTCTTTTCCTTTAAATTGTAAAATACAGTAGCCACCTGGTATGAAAGAATAAAAATTATAGCTATTTTTGTCAGATTGACAAAAAGTATATTTTTTATTATGCTGCAGAATTTTAGTAATTAGTTTATGTGTGCCATGAGATGAAAGAAGTTGAAAATCACTGGAGGAAAGCAAGGGCTTTTGAGTCAGACTTATCTTGTAAAAGCAGAGACCTGTGAGACATGTCCTTTCCCTACTCTGCCCATTAGAATATTTCCTTAAAAGGCACCTCTTCGGCAACGTTTCCTTTACTGAACTGGAAGAGAGATGCAGCTTTCCCCTACCATCCTTCTAAACACACTGCCCTTAGATTTTCTTTCATCTTCATCATTTTCAAAGTGCTTTCCTATATTACAGATGAGGAAATTGATGCCCAACTAAAACAGTTAGATGTTTATTGTTTGACTTGACCTACTTTTATAAGCCACCCAAGGTATACTTCTCTGTTCTTATGCATCATTAAAAATAATGATATACAATGTTTAATACTTAAGTATGTTTGTGCTAGGCACTGTTTCAGCACTTTACTTATTTTAACTCATTCAATCCTGCAACAACCCTATAAGATAGATACTGTAATTATGTCCATTTTACTGAGGAGGAAACAAGCATAGAGAAATAATTTATCAAATCACCTATCTAGTAAGTGATGGGGTTGGGATTTTAATCCAGGTAGTCTGATTCAAAGTCTGTACTCTCAGATACCATGCCATACTTATTAACATCAAGCAATTTATCCAAAAACCCTAGTGAATTGTTAACTCAGTTTTGTTTCTGTACTACTTTTGCTTCTGTCTTTCTTTTTTGTTGTTAATATACATAACTTTTATGTTGCTTCCAATATGTGGGCATACGATACAAAAGAATTCTTAAATATATATGGATATATAAAAATAATGTATTTTGTATGTCATTAGTGTCTATTTCAAACTTGGAAAAGTCCTTAGGCAACCGAAACTCATTTTATACACTACTTAGTGCAATCTGTAGACTTGAAGTTAAAAGGTTAGACACTTGAATACTGGGGCAAATCTCTTAATTTTGTGTGAAGACTTTGGAATTGGCTCCTCCTACTTTCATGATATTAGTTTGGCTTTAAGGTCACAGTGTGTAATGCATTGAATGGTTAGACTGCCACAGGTAGGCGCAGGTAACCAGGTTCTTGGTGATCGTGGACAAAGAATTGAACTGAACACACAGTTTATAGCAGAAAGTAAAAGCATATTTATTAAGCAATAGTATACTCCACAGAACATGGGAGCAGGCCAACTCCCAGCAGAGACTGACCTTAGGGGCTGGAGGGTTTCTATTCTTATAGGGCAGATATTTTCTGGCTAGTTTTGGCAGGCTTTTATTGTGCATGTACAAGTAGTTACATTACTTTAAAGCTGCTGCACATGTGGTCTTCCATGATTTTCCTTGATTGGCCAGTGGGGGAGGAGGGTCGGACAATGTTAATTTATTATAATACTGTTATAACGAAGCAGGTGTCATGTAGCATCTTCTGTGCAGGTGCATTCATTGATTCACCATGATTCAGCACTTTTCCAGAAAGTGGGAACAACCGGTCTTAGAACAGGGTCTCTGTCTTGTATCGATGTCCTTTATCTTAGTCCTGGGGCACCTCCAGAGTTTCCTCCCTCCTGACTATCTCTTGCCTCAAGACTGCATGCATTATCTATGATTGTTTGGCAGTTCAGGGGCTAGCTACCAGTTTTGCTTAACTTTTAAGAATGGCTTATAAAGCGTGAGCATAGTTTAATGTATAGATCATTCGATGGGGAATAAATAAACTTATGAGCTGTATTTGCAGATATCAGGGAAAGGATTTAGGCCTTTGTGAGAATTTCAGTTAGCTCTGAAATAGTGGTTTTCAACTAGGGCACATTTGGCAATGTCTGGAGTCACTTTTGTGGGAGGTGCTTTTGGCACCCAGTGTGTGGACTTCAAGGATGCTGCTAAGCACCCTACAGTGGGAAGCCCTCTACAACAAAGAATTATCCAGCCAGGTTTGACAATAGTGTTGAGGTTGAAAAAACGATGCTCTAAGGCAAGGGTGTCAAACGCATTTTCACCAGGGGCCACATCAGCCTCTCGGTTGCCTTCAAGGGTCAGATGTAATTTTAGGACTGTATACATGTAACTGCTCCTCAACTAGGGGAAAGGAGCTCTACATTTGGCCCTTTGAAGTCAACCACTAGGCTGATGTGGCTCCTGCTGAAAACAAGTTTGACACCCCTGCTCTAGGGAGAGCATCTGACAAGTCTACCCTCCCTTTCTCAAATAGCCATTATTTTTCTAAGCTGGATTGCTTCTCAGGGTATAGCAGTTACTGAAGTTGCAAAGAAATAAGCAGGCTCTAACGTGATTTCACATTGGGTTAGGGGCACAAAAGGGACCAAATTTTAACAGTGCGAGACAGGATACTAGGTGTTTTCTATATGCTAATTCATTTAATCTTCCCAGCAACCTGTGAGGTAGGAGTAGTGATCCCTGTGTTATAGCTGAGGTATTTAGGGCTGAAAGAAGTCAAGAAGCATTTTCAGGAACTGCTCTCTAGATTAAGATGTTCCACGAAGATTACCTATATTTAGGACCTCTTAGTTTTCTTTTCTCTCCTTTGGAAATCTCATCCAACTTCATTTCTTTAACGGTCACTGCTCAGAGGACACAGTTTCTTCCAACGCTTGTTCAGCACGTGCCAAGCCGTTCTTTCAATCAGTATTTTAAGTGACTGCTATTTTTGGCATGGTGCTAAACATTAGGTACCTATATATAGAGAGGTAAGACCCAGGTTCCATTCTCCTGATGTAAATGACTGGGGTTTGGTAAAATGATACCTAAGGATTCTGAAGGATGATAAGAAGTAGGGTGGCTGGCATCATAGGAAAGTTTGTTTCCAGGTGGAAGTGGGAGAGAGCTGCTTCTTGGGGACATAGAGCAGAAGGTGTATGGAGTCCAGGCTTTGAATTGGATGATTTCACATGTGTGATTTTTCTATCTCTATATTCGTTAGCTCTCAGACCCTAATTTTACTCTTTGCTGAGTATCTCCTTCTGAGTGGCTTGCTGACACTTCAAAGTCGTACACATCAAAACTAAATCCATCTATTATCGTAATCTGCAACTTCATCCATAGTTCCTGCATCTAGTAATGGCACCACTAACTAATCTTTTTCCAAAAGTTTGGAACCTAAATATTTGATTCATTTTCCCATCTACATAGAATTATCAAAGTTGATCTTCTTTAGTAATGTCTCATAAATGCTTTTTCTTTTCAATTTCTGCTGCCACAACTAAAGTTTAGGCTTTATCTTGCTTCGACTTTGTATTGGCTTCCTAACTTAGTCTCAGGTTCTGCCTAATCTTTTTCAGGAATAGCTCTACTTATTCATCATAGCATATATTTGTAAGTTCTAAAGTTAATGTTAGAAAAGATTCAACCTTGAGAGCCATAATCATAACTTTCTCTGACATTAGTGATTAAAGATTATTCTAGGTCATGACTTTCTGGTAATATTAAAAAGGAAATAGCCCGGCTGGTGTAGCTCAGTGGATTGAGCGCGGGCTGGGAACCAGAGGGTCCCGGTTCGATTCCCAGTCGGGGCACATGCCTGGGTTGCGGGCCAGGTCCCCAGTGAGGGCCATGTGAGAGGCAACCATACATTGCTCTTTCTCTCTCCTTTCTCCTCTCTCTGAAAATAAATAAATAAAATCTTGGAAAAAAAAAAAGGAAATAAACTATAATTTTCCAATCAGCAAATACTGAGCTTTTCTGAAATTATTGCTTGCTAACCATTTCACTTCCACGGACTCCTACCTCATTAAAAACCCCACATTTTAAAATTGCGTACTAAGCCTAGGAAAAATCATCTGTAGCCAAGCAACAGCTTCTCTAACCGCTTCTTCTAAAACACATTTATTTCTCTTTCAGAAAATTCTGTGGAAGATCACTTTATTTAGAAAATGAGCATACTGTTCTTGGAGTGATCTTTGTGAGGATTAAATGAGAGAATAGATGCAGATTGAAAAAGAGAAAGTATGATTGTGTGTTACCGCACAGTGCCTGACCTTTAGTTGAATGAATTATCAGCATAGCATAGAGTGGGACTGATAACCTTCACTTTTCTAGACCTTATATTTTTAATAATGCAACCTAAAATTAAATTTACCTCTTTTTGGATGATATTGCACGTGTTCACTTAATTCACAAATTTAATCCTTTAAGATTTAGGCTTTGGGTTGTGAAAGAAAGTAGAAAACAAAAGTCTCCTGAGGTATTTTGTATGAATGCCTTAGTAGATCCTTTCCTGGGCATTACATGCTAGATCACAGAGGGTGGTAGAGAGCCAGAGGAAAGCCTGCAGGAATGGTCCTGGGTATCTAAGGGTAAGCATGAAGTGCTTGGAGCCCAGGGGAAGTGGGAGGGGCTCTAAGAAAAAGAGAGGCGTTGAAAACTATGTTTCTGATTTTAGCTTTATGCCCAGGCTAAATAAAACATGAGGCTGATATGCCACTTTCTACCTGGAATATGGCTCTACTTCCCTTTCATCGATTAAAATCCTGCCTGTGTGCAAAATGTTCACAGTTAAGTAGGAAAGAAAAAAATTGAGAATCTACCCTGACTAGTGTGGCTCAGTTGGTTGGGCATCGTCCCATAAAACAAAAGGTTGTGGATTTGATTCCCGGTCAGGACACATGCCCAGGTTGCGACTTTGATGGTACGAGAGGTAACTGATTCATGGTTCTCTCTCACATCGATGGTTCTCGCTCCCTCTTTCTCCCTCCCTTCCCTCTCTCTAAAAATGAATAAATAAAATCTTTTATTTATTTATTTTTTTAAGAGAAAATAAAAATTATAAAGAGCTTTCTGGTCAGGGTGGAAGCCAGTAACGCAGTGGTTAAGAGCATAGTCCCTGGACTCTGACATTTGGTTTGACTCTTGGTTCTTATTAACTGGTAATCCTAGGAAAATTGCTTACTGATCGATCCCATGCCTCTGCTTTCTCACCAATGAAATGGATACAGTAATAGTGCCTATGTCAAAAGATTGTTGAGAGGATTTTATGAGAAAATTATTATAAAATTGGCACATAGTAAGTCTTCAGTAAATGTTATTATTATGGTACTATTTTTCTGGTTTTGATTCCCCACTCTGCTCCACATGCAGCAATGACAAATTTTAAAAGAAAATGAAAAAATGTAGGTATACGCAAGAACAGATAAGTATCTCCAGGGACTAACGTGGAAAGGAAATAGGCAGTTAGACTCTGGGTTCAGGAGATGTTAGAAGTAACTCTGTGCAGAGAAACTGGAGTTACTGGGTTGGCCAAAAAGTCCGTTACGTTTTTTCTGTACGATGGCCCTAGTGGTGCTTAGATGTCTTTGACGTCATTCGAAACAATGTTGTTAGCTTGTATTGTGACAGCTGTCACATCAGTGTGCATTTAAAAAAATACTTATCAAAATTCATGAATTTTTGTGCATCCATTTTGTTATTGAAGATGGAAGAAAATACACAACAATTTTGGTGTATTATGCTTTATTATTTCAAGAAAGGTAAAAACAAAAGTGAGATGCAAAAAAAGATTTGTGCAGTGCATGGAGAAGGTGCTGTGACTGATTGAACGTGTCAAAAATGGTTTGCGAAGTTTCTTGGTGCTGTTGACATTTTGGCCAAATAATTCTTTGCTGTGGGGCTGTCTTATGTGTTGGAAGGTGTTTATAGCACCCCTGGCTTCTACCCACTAGAAACCAATAGCGGAAGAGAGCCGACGTACTCAACATATCCAAATCAGTAAAGTTATTGCTGAATATGTAAAATGTGTCTTTTACAGAAAAAACTAAACAGATCTTTTGTCCAACCGAATGGATGTTCAGAATGAAATTGGGAGCTGGGCTGGGGCTGGATGAAAGGAAGGCTGAAATCCTCTGCTTCAAGCTGTTGCTTTAAAAAGCTGTGGACGTGAAGTGGTGACATAGGCGGCTGAGCTGCCAGATGGCTCAGCCTTGGGAAATGTAGTGTCTCTGCTATCACCTAGTACAAGAGCACTGAGTTTGGAGGTATTGGGCTCTGGAAGAGGGGTGGCCTAGCTCAGGAAAAAGGAAAGGAAAGTCTGAGCCTGCAAATATATGAGGAAGACCATTACTTAGAAAGTAAACACAAACACCAGGAGATAAATTCACTCAAAATCTAATTGAGTTATTAGAGCAATTTCAAAATAACTTAAGTATTTTAAAGATCTTTAAGAAGATAAGAGAAGTAATAGCCATTAACAAACAACATGTTATGAATCAAAAGTAGGTAGATATGAAGTAAATGGCTATGGAAAAGAAAAAATGGAGTTACTGAAGTTAAAACAAAAAAGAATCAAGTTTAGACCAAACACATTTGAAGGAAAAATTAGTGAATTGAAAGATAGTACTGAGTAATTCACCCAGATGTAGCACAAAGAAATAAAGAGAAATTAAGGGATGTGAATGTAAATTGAGAGGCACCACCGACTTAATCTAACTGTGAGTTCCAGAAAGAGGAAATAGTGTGAATGGTGGAGAGGCCATATTGGAAGAGATGACGACAGAATTTTTCGGAAGTTAGGAAGGACCAAGTCCTCAGGTTGAAAGGGCTTTCCAGGCACACAGGAAGATAAAAACAAAAAATCCACACTACAGCTATAGAGACTTTAATCCTAATTTTTATATTCATATGTATAAAAAGAATCTGAAAATTTAGACACCAAAATTTATTAGTAGTTTCTCGAGGTGAAAGGATTGTGCCTATTTTTGTTTTCTTTATTATTTTTTTTGTGTGTTTGTGTATGTGTTTGTTTTCCAACTTTTCTACACTGAACATGTATGTTAGGACTCTTGATTTTAAGCTAGAGAAACCTGATATGCATTGAATACATAAGGCTGAGTGTTGTGTGGGTAAATATCACCATTACAGACTGTACCTCTGAGATACTATGTAATTCTGGAACTTTGTGAAATAAGTATTATGATTTTGTTATAAGTTATAATCTTTTCATCTATACTCCTGAACTCCCAAAAGCTCTGAAAACTGGAAGATTTTAAAAAGTTCAAGATGGATTAATTTGATAGCAAAACTTGAATTTATATGAGGCTCTCTGTAGTATTTGACAGAAAAGTATGTTTTTTGCTCTAGAAATATGAGTCTGTTGTTAATGGCATGCTGCATAAAATCTGCCTGGATTACAAAATATGCGGTGTGTACAGTGTTTTACCTTCCTAAAATCAATAAATTTCTGAATCCCATAAATTCTGGCCCCCAAAACATATCTTGCCCCAATGATTCAACAAAAGGATTGTGGACCTTTATTAAAAATTTAAATAGCTTTTAAAGTTTGCTGTTTTGCAGGAACAATAATTTTTCATCAGAGTCAGTTGCTACATTTTTCCTGCAGTCTCCATTCTACACTTCTGTGATGCTAAATAAATGCTTATTTCAAAGATTGCTTTGGCTACCTCTGCCATAGTATTGGTACTGGTTATGTCATGGAGTTATAAGGCTTTTCTTCCTCTGTAATAGCAACTGACTGAGGTGAAAATTTCTCTTCAACTTTTGGACTTAAAGATGTGGAAGGCTATTTCACTGAAGTGACCTTACAAACTGAAATTTCACATAGTACTTGAAGAAGGTATGTTTTGAATACTTTCCAAGGCAGATTTAAAGTTCTTGCCCTCACATGTTTTATTTATGATGTTTTTGTTTGTACTTTTTTGTACTTATGGCCTCACACAAATGCTTCAAAAAAATCTGTTCGTCTAGAAAAGCAGTGTAATTAGCTTTCAACATGAGAACATCTGAGTTTTACATTTTTGCTTTCATTGATTGCATGCATGGTGATTACAGCATATTCTCTAGAATAGAATAAGAAAATACATGTATAGCAATGGTCATGTAAGAAATTCTTACCTTCTCAAGATATATTGGTTTGGTTACCGTATTAAGAGGGTCTCACTATTTTGTCAGCAAGCCACATTTCGTTCTTAGTAAGCTGTGTTATTTTGCTATGTTACTTGCAAATAAAGGGTAATAAATATGAAGGTAGCCCATGTGATCATTGATCACTCACAAAATTAGGAATGACCAGAAATGATACTGAAATGGTTATTTGGCCTTCTAGAGGCTGAGGTGGTACATCACTGGTAGAACCATTTCTAAGCCTTTCAATTACTAATATAACTGGGAAGTCCAGCAAGATATGACTCACTGTAAGAGTACATATCTTGCCTCTATTACCCCCTGGCATTGAATTTATTTCTCACACAGGCCATCTCAAAGTAACAAGAAAGATGGCATTACTTAACCCCAAGCCAATCTCTCATGAGCCCAATAGAAGAGACTTTCTCCGAAAAGTCCAGATATCAGTTTTGAGAATACTCTGGTCCAGCCTAACCACTAGTGAGCCAATTATTGTATCAGAGGTGGGGATTTTGGTCAAACTGGGATATATTCTCATTTCTCATCCCCTGTGTCGTTGCATGCTAGTGTGTGGGTGTGGGTGTGTGTGTGAGCCAGTGGACATTATATATGTGGGGGAGTGGATGGATGTTGAGGGGGGCACTATAATCACCAGTTCTCCCACGACCTTATAGAGTGAGGGAGGCAGTGTCATTCCCTCAGCAAAAATTCCTTATAGTGTGTATAGAAAATATTTATGAAGACAATTTCCCTACTCAAATCCTCATTCCTTAAGGCCCAGCCAAAGTCTGTCTTTTCTGTAAAACTTTCCTAATCACCCAGTCTGGAATTGGATTCTTTTCTGGTTGTTTACACTTTACACTGTGCATTATTGCTACCTACAGTATGTGCATGATTTATCTCAATTCTTGTTGCTTGAAACCAGGAAATCAGTTGAATAACTCTTAGTACCTCATAAGTAATTACTTTATTGCAACAAAACGGGCTCCAAATTTTTGTTAAATGAATGAATTCTTAACTCTTTAAAGATGTTTTAAGGATGTTTGTAGTACTCATTGGTACAAAATTATTTCATGTATTAGGTGTATATTCTTACCTATTCATACGAGTTGATAGAACCTTACCTGAAAATACTTCATGGTTCTTGGACCTTTCATTTTTCTTGTTATGTGGAGTGAGCTTGTATGGGAAATAAATCCAGTACTAGAGGACAGTAGAGGCAAGAGATGCACTCCTAGATGGCATTTTTGTTTTTATGACTCTAGTGAATTTTCACTGTAATATCGTTTCTTGCATTTGTGTTACCAAACAAAGAGTTCGTCCACCTGGTGCCAGCAGAGCCAAACACTAAACCCTGAGAAATACGGTGGAGAAAGGTTGGCTATTTTATTATAAATGGTGCCACCCAGGAGGACTGGAGACTAATGCTCAAGCGCCCAAACTCCCCATATGGTGTGTAGGTTACAGGTTGTTTAGGGCAAATCACAAGACACTGTGGGTTAGGGTTTCAGGGTCATACTGGGAGCTGATTGGTCCGAGGTGAGGTATACAGGTCTGAGGACAGTTCTGAGGTCTGCTCCAGGGTCCCTCCCTCCGGTTTCATGGGAAGGCAGCCAGGGGTTCATGCCACCTTAGAGCTCAGGAGCTGAAACAACTTAGATCAGGATGTTATCTTTAGTTTGACAGAGAGGTCTGGACTTTGTGACCCTTGGTCTGGTCCAGAGTACTGTTTACTGCTGCCTGATGGGTTGCTGATTATCCAGGGTAAATGCTAGGTCTCTGAGGTATATATAGAGAAATGATTTCTATAGCTAGGCTTTAAAGCTAAATTTAATAAAAGTTGTAAGGGCCTTAGGTTTCATTTGTCCATAGGGAGAGTACACTCAGAATAAATGTACTATTATGTGAACAGTAATATTTTATTAAGACCCTGTCAGTATTTTTCTTTTCTTTTTTTTTTTTAAAGATTTTATGTATTTATTTTTAGAGGGGGAGGGAGGGAGATGGACAGGGAGAGAAACATCAATGTGTGGTTGCCTCTCACGCACCCCCTACTGAGGACCTGGCCCACAACACAGACATGTGCCCTGACTGGGAATCGAGCCAGTGACCCCTTGTTTTACAGGCTGGCACTCAATCCACTTAGCCACAGCAGCCAGCACTTTCTTTAAAAAAAAAAATATATATATATATATATATATATATATATATATGTAGTAGAATTGCTTATTTGGTGGGGGAATTTTCTGAAAAAGAGTGATTTTACAAAGATCTCTATGATATAGAATGAAATCTTTTTTCCTTCGAGTTATCTAGTTCTTAATTAGTGAGACTATTTGATATGTAACTAGAACTCCCAAAGCATTGAAGGTTAGTAATACTGGTCTTAATTTTGTAGCCTAATGTGTAAAACGATGTACTATGTAATCAATGGATAATACCAGAAAATGGTCTTTTAAAGAAATTCGTTTCTATCAACTTGTCTAGGAGGGGTCACTGGAAAACAAAGTATAGCAAATTCAGATGGGTTAGGTTTTCTTGAATTCCTTAAAGCTTGATGTAGCAAAATAAACTTTTACTTTTTGAGCCCTAAAGTGGAAGTTTGAAAAACTGTGTAAGTTTTTGACTAAATAAATTGAAATACAAAAAAATTATCTCCTTTAGAAATAGTTCAAATTTTTTAAAGTATATTTTACTGATTATGCTATTACAGTTGTCCCAATTTTTCCCTCTTTGCCCACCTCTGCCCAGTACCCCCATTCTGTCTAGCAATTGCCCCCTTAGTTCATGTCCATGGGTCGTGCATATAAGTTCTTTGGTTTCGCCATTTCCTGTGCTATTCTAACAACCCCCTGTCTATTTTGTACCTACCAATTATGCTTCTAATCCCTGTACTATTTCCCCCATTCTCTCTCTCCCCTCTCCTAGCTGATAACACTCAAAATGATCTCCATACCTATTGTTTGCTTAGTTTTGTTTGTTTTTTTAATTTTTTTTTAGATTCAGTTGTTGATAGTTGTGATTTTTTTGGTCTTTTTAATGTTCAGGGTTTTGATCTTCTTTAACATTTCAGGTAATGATGGCTTGGTGAGAATGCACTCCTTTAACTATACCTTGTCTGGGAAGCACTTTATCTGCCCTTCCATTCTAAATGATAGCTTTGCTGGATAGAGTAATTTGCATTGTAGGTCCTTGCCTTTCATCAGTTTGAACACTTCTTACCCACAAAATTTCTTTTGAGAAATCAGCTGATAGTCTTATGGGAATTTCATTGTAGATGACTCTCTGCTTTTCTCTTGCTGCTTCTAAGATTCTCTTTTTATCTTTAACCTTTGGCATTTTAATTAGGATGTGTCTTGGTGTGTTTCCCTTTGGGTCCAACTTGCTTAGGACTTTCTGTCCTTCCTGGACTCGTATGTCTATTTCCTTTGCCAAATTAAGGAAGTTTTTTCACTATTTTTTCAAATATGTTTTCAATTTCTTGCTCTTCCTCTTCTCCTTCTGGCATTTCTGTGATTCAGATATTGGCACGTTTGGAGATGTCCTAGAGGTTCCTAAGACTATCCTTGTTTCTTTAAATTCTTATTTCTGTTTTCTGTTCTGGTTGACTATTTCCTTATGTTCCAAATTGTTGGTTTGAATCTTGGCTTCCTTCCCTTCTCTGTTGGTTCCCTGTGGAGTTTTCTTTATTTAACTCAGTATAACCTTCATTTCTTCTTTTATTTTTTTGCCCCTATTCAAGGAGTTCTCTGAGCATCCTGATCACCTGATCATCAGATCATCTGCATCTGATAGGTTGGCTATCTCTGTCTTGCTTAGTTCTTTTTGTGGGATTGTGTTCTGTTCTTTCATTTGGGCCATATTTTTTTGCCTCATCAATTTGGCGGCCTCCTTGTGTTTGTTTCTGTGTATTAGGTAGAACTGCTTTCACTCCCTGTCTTAGTAGCATGACCCATGTAGAAAAGGCACCTGCAAATTGTGTGGGGCAGAGCCTTGGGTAATTGCTAGGGCAGGGCAACCCACTTCACTGCTTTGTGGCTCTCTGTGTATGGGAGGCCTTGGAGAGGGGACAGTGCTGTTGCCTGACCTCTGAAGTTTTGCTGGGCACGTGCTCTGTTTCCAGTCACTTCACCCCCTTCCTGTGTGTCACTGGAGCCCTTTCAGCTGCTGCCGTGGTGGTGAACCCTGGAATAGGTGGGTCTCTGTATGTTGCAAGACTTGCGGACCCTTTAAATGGCAAAGATCCAACAGTTTCTTTCACCACCCCAACCCCCACTGGTTTTTACAGCCAGAGGTCACGGAGATCTATCTGCCTGCTGCTGGAACCCTGCTGCTATGCAGTCTGGCCTGGGGCTGGGATCCCTTGCTCCCAAGATATCCATCTTAATTTTCATCCACCATACGTGAATGTGGGACCATCCGTTCCACCACCTCTCCAGCCACACCACCTTTCCGCCTGTTTTTGTGACTCTGCCTCTCCACCCCTCCTACCTGTCTGGATGAATGTGGCTTCTTTAAATCCTTGATTGTCAAGCTTCCATATAGCTCGATTTTCTGATGGTTCTGTGTTTTTTTAGTTTTGAGATCTTGTTGTAGTCTATGGTTGCGTGAGGAGGCAAAGTGTGTCTACCTACACCTCCATCTTGACTGGAAGTCAACAGTTGAAATGTTATCTTTGAAGTTAACTGCATTAGAGATTTGAACACTTCTTGTTTTATTGCCATGACTGAGAAATCTTAGGTTCCTCCTAAAATAGAGTTTTTCAGAAATTATTTTCCCTAAACAGAGCTGAGACCTTAATTATCATTTTCAGTTCTTAGTTTTGTTGAAGATTAAAGTTGTTAAGCTGTAGAAGTGATGCAGACTTAACCCTTGGTTATGTCTATGTTCTCACACATTCAATATGAATTGATTATATTACATTTCAGCCTGTAATGGCATGTTGATACACGTTAAAGTATGCTGACAAAATTCTATTTTGTCTTGTTTTAGTTAGTGCTTGATTATCCAAATGTATAGAACTGGATTGTTTAGATTTGAAATATTACAATAAAACATAGTTACATTATTAAATTTAGTAAGTACTACTAAATGATTGTATTAAAAATACTAGAAAAAATTTTCTTGTTTGGTGGGGAGAATAGCTTGTTTTCTACATGGTAGGTTTGAATTTTTGGGGTGTATTCATTCCTTTGTTTGAATATCATAAGCGTGCTCTGTAGAGAAATATATGCATTTCTACACTGAGACCAGCAGGTCCTTAGAATTGGGAGGGATCTCAGATTATCTTTGCCTGGCCTCCTACAGTAGACAGGAATTCCTTCTTTAGCACTCCTCTTCCCTCGTTTGTGGAGCATTCCTCCCCTAGTATCAGCACAAATAAGGGAAGAGGAGTACCTTTTTCCACTAAAGGAAAAACACACACACACACATCTGCAAACTTTGACCTCGTTTATTTTGTGAAGCCTTAATAAACTACATTCCTGAAAAGACTTGTTAGTATCCTGATTAGGATACTGACTTGTTAGTCAGATTCAGAACTCCTTAAATGATTTCTTGTTGGCCAAGAAGTTTCTTCTTTATACATACTCAAACAGGTTAAAGCAGTCTTTCCTAATTTTTCCCTTTGAGAAGCTACTTTTGTATATCCTACTGTGAATGCTGGTGGGACTGGTTAAGAATGCAAATTCCTCGGTAGGGTGGGACCTCCCAGAGATGAGGTTTCCTGCAGATTATGGAGTTAAGGTGTAAAGATAAGAGTGAATTGCAATTTTACAATCTCATTTGATTTTTGAAAACTCTTTGAACATGTTTTAGGCTCCTTAGATTGTATTAGCCACTTAAAATCAGAGTCTAAAATTTACATTGTACAGTTGAGAGAATTGAAGCCTAGAGAGGTTCAGTGATAGCAGTCACAGCTAGTTACTTAAAGCTATTAATTATCTGAGGTGAGATTTGATCCTAAGTGTGTAACTTCTGATTGTACTATACGCTAGAATAAGAAATGAAGTATCAGTTTCCTTGGAGGTTTTCTTTTAGAGATTTTTTTTATTTGTAGAGGGGAAGGGAAGGAGAAAGAGAGGGAGAAAAATATCAATGTGTGGTTGCCTCTCACTACTGGGGACCTGGCCCACAACCCAGGCATGTGCCCTGACTGGGAATTGAACCAGTGACCCTTTAGTTCTCAGCCTTCACTCAATCTACTGAGCTATACCAACCAGGGCTGTTTTTGTTTTTAAAGGTAAGAATAACATATTTAAAGAATATGTCGAGCACTTTTACTTTTTCTTATTGATCCTTTACCTAGGCCATCTTTACCCAAGGAAATAGACCCAGGGAGGTTGAGTCCCTAGCAATGAGTTTCCATTTCACACTATGGACCTCTGACTCACATTTCTTGCTGTTTATTTTTACGTGAAGATACAAATTGAGAACCTGTCAAAGTGAATTCTGTATGTGTGAGATAAGTACACTACTTAAAGAAAATCTGTGGGAATGTGATTAGGAATCATGTTTAGAGTTTTGTCTTTCATGTTCTCTTACTTACATGCAGTTTTCTCTCCTAAGAATAAATATTTCCTTGTGGGATATATTACTGAATATATGCTTTGCAAATGAATTATTTTGTTGAACTTTGAGCAGATTGTATTTTCTAATTAAAATACTTGGATGACCAATTTTGCTTATGTTGAAGAGTTAAAACATTCCAGAGGACAATTTCTGATAAGTTTTAATTTACTTTGGAGATTTTTCACTTTTCCCTGATTTAATAATTTGAACCTTAATGACTTTATCATCATTATAATAATAATATGAGATTACCATTACTGTTCAGAGTTTAATATGCCCAAGATAACACAGTAAGTGACAGAGATAGGATTTGAACCTGTATCTGTCTTATTTTAATATTTTTAATAATTAGCTGCAATGTTCAGGTATTGTATAAACAACGGCACTGGAATCAACACTGATTTGTAGGATTAAAAAAATTGAGTAGTGCTTTTACTTCAGAAAGCATTCCTGACTCCCGGCCAAGATGGAGGAGTTGGTAGACATGCTGTGCCTCCTCACACAACCAAAAGTTGGAAAACAACAATTTAAAAACAAAAACCAACCAGAACTGACAGAAAATTGAACTTTATGGAAGTCCAACAACCAAAGAGTTAAAGACACGTTCATCCAGACCGGTAAGCAGGGCAAGCCAGGTGTGCTGTGAGACGGAGGTTTGTGAAGCCAGGCGCACACCACTAAAACAGGCCGGCAGGGACCACAGTTGGCAGACTGGGACCCAGTGGGTCCCAGGCCAGTGGAGTGGGTGGTCCCACATTTGCGTGCAGATAAACCAGGAGAAAAAGTTGAGGAGCAGAGCAGACTGTGCAGCCCAGGGGCCCAGCGTGGGAAAGTAAAGCCTCAATCCGCTGATTGAAAACACCTGTGGGGGTTGAGGCAGCAGCAGGAGGAACTTCCAGCCTCACAGGGGAGTTCGTTGGAGAGACCCACAGGGACTTAGAACTACACAAGCCCTCCCACCCGGGAATCAGCACAGAAGGGCCCAATTTGCTTGTGGGTAGCAGGGGAAGTGACTGAAAGCTGGCAGAGAGCAGAGCAAGTGCTGTAGTTCCCACTCAGGCCCCATCCCCACAGGCAGCGTCACAACACAGCAACGTGGGTTGCCCCGCCCTGGTTAACACCTAAGGCTCCGCTCCCTATAGGTAATAGGCACATGAGTGTGGGGGGATGGCCCAAATGAAAGAGGAGTTCAAAACTCCAGAAAAAATACAATTAAGTCACAAAGAGATAGCCAACCTATCAGATGCACAGTTCAAAACACTGGTAATCAGGACACTCACAGGATTGGTTGAATTTGGTTGCAAATTAGATGAAAAAATGAAGAATACACTAAGAGAAATAAGGGGCAATGTACAGGGAACCAATAGTGGTGGGAAGGGAACTGGGACTCAGATCAACAGTGTGGACCACAAGGAAGAAAAAAACGTTCAACCAGAAAAGAATGAGGAAACAAGAATTCAAAAAATGAGGAGAGGCTTAGAAACCTCCAGGACATCTTTAAACGTTCCAACATCTGAGTCATAGGGTTACCAGAAGGAGAAGAGGAAGACCAAGGGTTGGAAAACTTATTTGAACAAATAATGAAGGAGAACTTCCCCGAGTTGGTGAAGGAAATAGACTTCAGGAAGTCCAGGGAGCTCAGAGTCCCGAAGAAGTTGGACCCAAAGAGGAACACACCAAGGCACGTAATAATGACATTACCCAAGATTAAAAATAAGGAGAGAATCCTAGAAGCAGCAAGAGAAAAGGAGACAGTTACCTACAAAGGTGTTCCCATAAGACTGTCAGCTGATTTCTCAAGAGACCTTTCAGGCAAGAAGGGGCTAGAAAGAAGTATACCAAGTCATGAAAGGCAAGGACCTACATCCAAGAATACCCTATCCAGCAAAACTTTCATTTAGGATGGAAGGGCAGATAAAGTCCTTCTCACATAAGGTCAAGTTCAAGGAGTTCATCATCACCCAGCATTTATTGTATGAAATGTTAAAGGGATTTATATAAGACATGGAGGGATATCAACAGGGGAGTGGGAGGGGGACAGAGGGGAAAAAGTACAGAGAATAAGTAGCATAAGTGGTAGGTAGAAAACAGACAGGGGGAGATTAAGAATAGTATAGGAAATGTAGAAGCCAAAGAACTTATGTATATGATCCATGGACAAAACCTAAAGGGCAGGGAATGGGGGGCTGCAGGGCGGAGGGGAATAAAGGGGGGAAATGGGACAACTATAATAGCATAATCAATAAAATATTAAAAAAAAGCATTCCTATATTATACATGAAACAATTACTAGTGGTCTTCTAAGAAACTGTTAATCTTTTAATACTATTTAAAATTTAGAATCTTACAAAAATGTTCTACCAGGTCTGACGTGGCAGAAATAAGAACTTTTTTTTTTTTTTAAAATTAAAAATGTCCTACATCCCTGGCTAGGGGTGGCTCAGTTGATTGGAATGTCCTCTCATACAACAGAAGTTTTCAGTTTTGGTTTCCAGTCAGGGCATGTACCTAGGTTGAGTGTTCCTTCCTTGGCAGGGGTGTGTACAGGAGGCAGCCAAATGATGTTTCTCTCTCCCCCCCCCCCGCCTCCCTTTTTCTTCTTTTCTCTCTAAAATCAATAAACGTATTCTTGGGTGAGGATTAAAAAGACCTGTTGTCAGAATTAGCCTTGGACCTCATACAATTTTTTTAAAAAGCAACTTTTTAAAAGAAATGCTGAAATAGTCAGTTAGTCTACTTTTAAGAATGGACTACAACATTTTATTAAATTCAACTGGTACAAGTGTCCCCTGTTTTTTTAAAGTTTGCATAATACCGCTTTACTTTTATGAAAGGTCTACATTATGAGACTGACGCGCTACCTACTGCGCTAACGAGGCACCTATGAAAGATCTACATTAGTTCCTATTTTTTTTCTAACTGAAAGAAATCCAAAGAGGATTTTTACTTTTATGAAAAAGGTGAAAAGCAAATATGGTGTTCAGAGTTTGTCTTGCAGCGAGCCATTATAGAGGCAGCATGCACTCTGAGCAGTGATAGTGGCACTGCCAATCTCCTCAGAAACTACACTCAGCATCTCAGCACCAAGTGCCATAACTTCGAATTGTGTCTGTGAACACCTGTGCTTTATCGCAATTTATTTTCTACATTCATTAGCAAGATGTGTCCTAAGGTAATTGCTTCTTCCCTTTATTTCAGCTTGTGCAGGCTTTCAGAGGAACACTCTACTTTTGGATAGCAGGGAAACCTATATTTAAAAACCTTAGTTTTATAATGCTTGATAACCATAAGAAAAAGGGATTGGGGGGCGGGAAATACAGACTTGTGAAAAGGAAAGGGGAGGTAAAAGGAAGTGGTAAAAAGGAAAAGGCTCAATTCCTCTTAACTATTTCTCATTTCTATGTAACCTCCAATCTCAGACATCTTAGCTCTTCAGCTTTGAGGTGTGTATGTGAGTTGTGAGAAACTTGTTATGAATTATAACAAGGGCTGTTAGCATGGTACAAGGAAAAGGGCTTTGGATTAGGTATCAGGGCACCTGGGCTCTTCTTAAAAATTATTTACTGAAGAGGAAGAGAGAGAGAAAGAGAAAGAGAGAAACATGAATTTGTTGTTCCACTTATTGATGCATTCATTGGTTGATTGTTGTATGTGCCCTTACTGGGGATTAAACCTGCAACCTTGGCATATCTGGATGACATTCTAACCAACTGAGCTACCTGGCCAGGGCAACATCTAGGTTTATTTAAGTTATCTGTGTATGCACCTGTGGAGTGATCAGTATAGACTAAAATGCTTTTCAGACTACATCATGAGTCAGTTTGGGTGTAGAACTGGTATTTTATAAAGAAAATAGAATGGAAAATGTGAGGGTATTGAATATGGCCAGGGCAAGTATTGCTTTGTGAAACATTGTTTCAGTTATGTATATAGAGAGCAACAGTTTTTGACAGATGTGCTGTAATAAATTTTAAAACATGTACAGGCACTGACCTCTTTTCCCATAATTTATCATTTTCAAATAAAAAACTGACAATATCCAACACAACAATAGCCGTTCAGTGTGAATGAATCAAAATTATACTTTTTTTTTATCAGATCAGCAAAAAGTATACTTTTTCATGTGCTGCAGAATTTTAGTAGTTAGTGTATATGTGCCATGAGATGAACCTCTGTCATAGAGTACTTGGCTACAATGCAAAAGGTACTTTTCATATTTTTCACAGTAATTTTTTTTTTTCTGCTCCAAAATTTAGTGGCTTAAAATAACCATTTTACCAGAGTTTATAATTTGTGGGTCAGGAATTCAGACATGGCTTGGCCAGCTGGTTCTTTGACTCCGTGTGGTATTGACTAGGCTCACTTGGGTATGTGACAAAAGGTTTGGTCTGGAGGATATAAGTTGTCTTCACTTACTTGCCTGGTGCTTTGGAAAGGATGGCTGGAAAGCTTGGCTCAACTGGGCTTCTCTCCCTACCCATATAGTTTGAGGGCCTCTCCATTTGGTTTCTGGTAGTTGGATTTCTTATATGGCAGCTTGAGCTCCAAGAGACCAAGGCAGGAGCTGGCTGCACTCTTAAAGGCTAGCCTGGATGTGGTATAGCATCGCTTCCACTATGCCTTCTTGGTCAAAGGAGTCATCTGCTAGCCTCGATTCACCGGGGAGGGGTGGGGGGGAGACTGTTGTCTCTGAGAAATTGTGACCATTTAAAAAAATGCCACAATTATGGTGAAATAATTTTGGAAAAGATGACTAAATTGTACATCAAGCATTTAATTCTGTAACCTGCCCTTTGAAAGATGATTGCTTTTAATAATCCCCCATTGTTGCAAAAATGTGTCTATTTTTGGTATCAAAGTTCAGAGTTTAATTTAAATATGCATATTATTTTCCATGAACTTCCAAGGGTTTTGGTTTTTTAAAGAAAATAATTTAAAGTTTAACCTGTACTCAGAAAACTACACAACACTGATGAAAGAAATTAAGGAAGACACAAACAAATGGAAGCATGTACCATGTTCATGGATTGGAAGAATTAACATCATCAAAATGTCCATACTATCCAAAGCAATTTATAGATTCAACGCAACCCTATTAAAATACCAGTGACATATTTCATAGATATAGAACAAACATTTCAAAAATTTATATGGAACCATAAACGACCCTGAATAGCTGCAGCAACTTTGAGAAAGAAGAACAAAGTAGGAGGGATCACAATACCTGATATCAAACTATATTACAAGGCCATTGTAATCAAAATAGTCTGGTACTAGCATAAGAACAACACATAGATCAATGGAACGGAATAGAAAGCCCAGAAATAAACCCAAGTTTCTATGGTTAATTAATATTCGACAAAGGGGGCAGAACATAAAATGGAATAAAAACAGCCTCTTCAACAAATGGTGTTGGGAGACCTGGACAGCTACATGCAAGAAAATGAAACTCAGCCACGAACTTACACCATATACAAAAATGAACTCAAGATGGATAAAAGACTTAAATATAAGTCGTGACACCATAAAAGTCCTAGAGGAAAAATAGGCAGGAAAATCTCAGATATTCCATGTAGCAGTATTATCACTGATATGTCCTCTAGAGCAAGGGGCATAAAGAAAAGAAGAAACAAATGGGACTTCATGAAAATAAAAAGCTTCTGCACAGCTAAAGAAAACATCAACAAAATGAAAAGGGAACCAACCATATGGGAAAATATATTTGCAAATGACACCTCAGATAAGGGTTTGATCTCCAAAATATATAAAGAACTCACGCGAGTCCACTCCTAGAAGACAAACAACCCAATTAAAAAATGGGCAAAAGACTTGAACAGACACTTCTCCAAGGAGGACATACAGAGGGCCCAGAGACATATGAAGTAATGCTCAGCATCACTAGCTGTCAGAGAGATGCAAATTAAAACCACAATGAGATGCCACTTCATACCAGTCAGAATGGCCATCATAATGAAATCAACAAACAAGTGCTGGTGAGGTTGTAGAGAAAAGGGAACCTTTGTACAGTTGTTGCTGGGAATGCAGACTGGTGTAGCCACTGTGGAAAACAGTATGGAATTTCTTCAGAAAACTAAAAATAGAACTGCCTTCTGACCTGGCAATTCCACTGCTGGGATTATACCCTAAGAATCCTGAAACACCAATCCAAAAGAACCTACCCACCCCAATGTTCATAGCAGCACAATTTACAATAGCCAAGTGCTGGAGGCAGCCTAAGTGCCCATCAGTAAATGAGTGGATCAAAAAACTGGTACATTTACACAATGGAATACTACGTAGCAGAAAGAAAGAAGCAGCTCCTACCCTTCATGACAGCATGGATGGTACTGGAGAACATTATGCTAAGTGAAATAAGCCAGGGGGTGAAAGAGTAATACCATACGATCTCACTCACCTATAAGTGGAACCAAAACAACAAAACAAACAAGCAAGCCAAATATAACCAGAGACATTGAAATAAAGAATAAACTGACAATAACCAGAGGGGATAACGGAGAAAAGGGAGAAGAGTCATCAAGGAACATCTATAAAGGACACATGGGCAAAGCCAAATGAGGGTAGGATTGAGGGTGGGAGGTGGGAATGGCTGGGGCGGCAGGGAGTGGTGGGGGTGAAGTGGAGATAACTGTACTTGAACAACAATTAAAAAAAAGAAAATAAGAAAAAAAGATAACTCTTTGAAGTCATAAATATGTTAATTTATTGTGGTGATCTTTTTATAATGTATATGTACATCAGTACATCAAGTTGTACATTTTAAGTATACACCATTTTTTTTGTCAATTACACATCAATAAAGCTGAAGAAAAAAAATGAAAAAATAATTTAAGGTTTAAAAATTTCTGTGGAGTCTTAAGTTTACTACCTAATACTATCTAAAAAGTCTATTTGGCATACAAAGGAGCTGCCTTCTTATGATGCCTGAAGATTACATTTGGGTATAATTACTCTTTTCACATACAGGCAAGCTGAGACTGTTATGTTTGTGTTAAAATCTGAAAGAGTGAGAAATCTGCTCCTACCCTCCAACCTACTCTTCAGTAAAGAAAACAAAAACATTAAAAGTTTTTATTAAAAGTTCTCATTATAAGAAAAAAATTATAATTGCATGGTAACAGTTGTTAACCAGGCATATTGTGTTGATCATTTTGCAATATATGCAAATGTTGAATCATTACATTGTATATCTGAAAATAATGTTATATATGTAATTTATCTATATTAAATAAAAAAGAATTCATCCACTCATAAAATACACGTTTTATGATGCGATGTATCTTTAGCTGACATTGTGCTGTTTAAGAGTTTTATTCCCTGTGATAGAACCACAAGGATTTGAATAAGTGCTCATTTCAAAACATCTGCCCATAGTTTAAATATTCATAGTGATCTCTTAGGATATAAGTGAAAAGGATTTATCTTGTCATACACTGTGGCTGTTTAGGACCCCAAATCTTGAAGTTGTATTTCGGTTTCAATTCTGGCTTTTAGGGAATGGGTTGGACTCGTTATTAGACCAGTTGTTGCTGTTGAATAATTCTGCTTTGCCTGTGTCTGCAGACAAATGTTCTGTTTTTCAGGCAAACCACATTCATCATAAATGGTTCTCTAGTCCAAGCTGTTCCCCTCCCCTCACCAAGGAAGACATAAAGATGGTCAAGATTTCTTTCAAAATATTTAGGGAGGGAAATGTGAACAGATGATAAGAGGTTAGAATTAAATTCTGTGAGTTTAAATGCTAGCATTTTAAAATAAATATTAAACCTTACCCAAAAGTAAAATGGGAATGGGAGAACTTAAGTGTATTTTAAACTTATAAATAGGCTTTGTGAGGATAAATATCTCAACTCCTGGCAAAGTGATGTTAAGTTAAAGATGCTTAGTTATACCAAAATAACAATTTTTGGAATAATATTACATACATACATACATACATTTCAATGTGTATACAGTATGAACAGGCACCAAACCCTGATATTGGTAGTTCTATCACATTGCACTTCTCAGTGACTATTTTTTATAGCCATTGAAGCAATGAAAAAATTTTGTTCTTAGTGTCTTCATATCTGATTCTCTCACATATGTAATGAAATAATTTTGACCTACTCCAAAAGCTAATAATCCTTACATTTTCACTAGAGACTACATCATAGGTGGCAAACACGAGGCCCATGGGTGGAATCCGGCCCTCTACCTTGTTTTATGCGGCCCGGCACCTTGTTTCTACCTGGTGACAGCGCTGAGCTCTCAATGAACTGTTAAAGAGTAGTTACATTTATACAGTCCTAAAATTACATTCAGCCCCTTGAAGGCAACCGCGGGGCTGATGTGGCCCGCCCCACCGCCCCCTTGAAAATGAGTTAGTTTGACATCCCTGGACTACTTGAAGTGATCATTGAGAATACTCCGTAGTTTTAATTCCTCTTGACTTAGAATGTCTGTTGTGCTACATAAGGAAAGACACTTCAAGATTACATTTTCACAAATGCACTTCTTTCCCTCCCATGTTTCCAATAACAGTGGGACTATCACTACCACCTCCACTACCGTCACCACCTTATTGAAGAAAAATAGTCTATCCAAGTTTTATAGGTATTGAAATGCTATACTCTAACACATCACTATTTTTTCCTGCATCCATTTTCAGATGGCCTTTTGGCAGATGAGTCAGTGCCAATCTGGTCCTGTTGCACAGATTTTGAGAGAAGATGGGCCTTAGCCCATGTAGTAGAGTAAAGATAGGATCTTCAAATGTAGGTCAGTCCTCATCAGTGGAGTCTATGGAATTTTGGTGCCTATTGTTATCCTCTTAGAGGAAAAACAAAAACATTGAATGAAAGAAAACTTTTTAGAAAACAGTTCCATCATTTATAAAAAAAACAAGGAGAAGTGAATATTTCTTAGGACATTTTTTCAGATACAACTGTATATTCAATTTGCAACCATATTTGTTTTTACTTTTATATAGAAGTGATAGGCACTAAGAGTTAGAAAAAGGATATAACCAGAGACTATATAAATATATATTTTCTTACAGTAGAGCTTTTTGTGAACATTTGTGGTTTTAACTTCTTAGTCTTCAAAGATTTTGATAAGAAATAATCTGTAATTTTACTGAAGCCTATATTTGAGTCACACAAGCTGAATGGCTGGGATGGGGGGACTTACTTAGCTTGATAGTACATCTAAGCCACTCATTGTGTGGCCCGAAATTCTTGCACAGTGGTAAAAAAATGTTTTTTATTTGTTGAAAACACTTTTGATTTTGACCGAAATGAAGTGGTTGAAATTTTAAAAAATAAAATGGTCCAAGAAATGATTCTCGGTGACAGTTAGGAGTCTTAGCTAAATTTAAGACAAAAATGACAGATTCATTGGCTGCTCAGATTTAATCTGTGAATGAGCATATATGGAAATAAAAAGTAATTTCTGAAAGTATTTCATATGGCGTTCCAGCTAACCAGAAAGCTGTCACGGAATCACTATATCTTATGGGTGAAATCATAGTGTGGTGTTCTAAAATTTGGATATTTATAAAAGTCTCAGCCTTACGTCAGAGTATCTTGGACTTACTCTAGTGACACTGTGTATAGTGGTAATTAGGCCCAGCTCTGGAGTCAGACTATCAGACTTTGGGTTTCTGCTCTGTAATGTGTGGCTTTGGGCAAGTTATTTAACCTCTTTGAGCCTCAATTTCTTCATCTGTAAAATGGTGATAATAAAATATCTCCTGATAGCATTGTTATAAATTCAAATGGGATAGTACTTGAAAGATATAGCATGGTGTCTGGCATATATTAGGCACTCAGTTTTACCTATTTATTCTACTTACATATGTACCTGCTAGCAGCTGACTGCCAAGGTAGAATAGTTCCCCTCTTAGGGTGTTGTTCAAGTGAAACTTCATATACATTCTGGACTTTTATTTTTAGTCTATCAGAAAACAGCAGGCACTATAGAGTAAGAAAAACTAGTAAGCAAAATCTGCTCCACAGTGTCTTCATCCCTGACCTCCCTCAGAACTCCAGTGTTCTGAGCTTCTTTTTTGCTTTTTCCATTTATCTCAGTAAATAGCAGCACCATTTACCCAATTTAGTCTGAAATCTAGGAGTTACTCTTGATTTCTTTCTTTTCTTAGTTTCCCATATCTATTCCCATGAGTAGATCCTGCCATTCAAACTCTAAAATGACCATCTGTTTCTATGTCCATCACTATCTTCATGATTCAAACCAGTATTATTTCTCATCTACATTACTATAACAGGCTTCTAACTTAGTCTTTCTGCTTTCATGTTCCTGTATTCCATTCTCTACACTATAACCAGGGTGATCTTTTAAAACAAAATTAGATTACGTATGTTGTTCTTCTGTTTAAAACTTAATTGTAGTGGCTTCTTGTCCCACTTATAACAAAATCAAAATTTTTTAGACTCATAAAAGCTTAAATGATCTGCATCTTGCTGTGACCACAAACCTTTCTTCTCTCTCACCTTTTTTTCACACTGGCCTTCCAGTTATCATTTTCATGCTGTCTGTCAGGAATGCCCTTCCCCTACCTGGCTGTTTTCATTTAGTTTGTTCTCGCCTGCTGGAAGCCTTCCCTACTACCCAATCTAAAGGAGACTTTCTCTACTTTGATCTGCTGGTTTTTATTATTTGTATAGCACTTATGATCATCTGATGTCCTTATATGTTTATTTGGTTAGTCATTGCATCCCCTCACTGGAATGTAAATTCTGTAAGGGCAGTGTATGTTCTTGATTGTTACTGAATCTCTGGTGTCTTATGTAGTAGAGTAGATCTCATTAAATGATTGTTGAGTTCATGGTGAATGATTTCTAAAAGCTTGTTTGTGAAATATCATAGATCAGATCTATGGTGAAGTAAAAATAAGAAAATATTTTACATAGAAAATATACTTCATAAGATTACCAGCAATATTATAGGTAGTGGTATTCTTTATTCTGTGCTGTCCTTCAGATGTTTTTTAATGTTAAAATACCCCTTTATGAAATGATAATGATATTCAGTTGTACAATTTAAAAATATGTTCTTGCTCTGGCTGGTGTGGCTCAGTGGATTGAGCACTGGCCTGTGAATCAAAGGGTCGTCAGTTCGATTCCTAGTCAGGGCACATGCCTGGGTTGTGGGCCAGGTCCCCATTTGGGGGAATGCAAGAGGCAACCACCTCACATTGATATTTCTTTCTCTCTCTTTCTCTCTCCCTTCCCCTCTCTCTAAAAATAAATAAATAAAATCTTAAAAAAATATGTTTTTGGCAGCTTGAATAATTGGGAGGCACTGTTATCCTGTACTTTTAGATTGGAGGTTTTCTTTGAGTTTCAGAGATTTGTAGTTCACGGCAAATAAAGAAGCACTGTGTAGGTGTTCCTGGGAGGGAATTTTGCTAAGAATTCTTACTAAATAAAGTTCAGTCAATCAAATGTTAACATATTATTCAAATTCTCCTGGGAAATAAATTGTCAGGTTCCATTTAAAGATTATATTCTGTTTAAATATGTAATGTTAAAGTGAAATGTGACATAATCCACAGATTATAATTAAAGAAAGTAAAAATAGTAGGCCTCTAATAATGTCTTTGGGGAAAAAAGAATGAATGCATTTAGCAATGTCTCTGTGAATAACCTTATTCATAATGAAAGCTAACTAAAATTACATGTGTTTTATTACATTAGAACTGATCAACTCTAAACAACCCAATTTGTATTAACATATGAGTGGATTTTTTTCTTTCATTGTCCAGTAAGAACTGAAAGGGACCTGAGATGTCACATGTAACAAACTCCCTATGTTTCAGATAAGGAAACTGATGGTCAAGGGCATAATGGTTTTTGGTAGTTTCAGGATTAGAATTTTCAGCTCCTTACTTCCAGGCTCCTGAAACTTACACTGCGACATACTACTTATTTTAGGTAGACAAGTCTTAAGAAATTTCTCTTTTGAAGTATGATATAGATTGTTTTAAAATATTACTTTGATCAGTATTTCAATTCATATGAAATGAGGAGATGTATTTTTACATAACATGCAGGGAAGATACTCCACATTCAGTTTGTGACAGCTGGCCTCTTAAAGGCTCTGCAAAGCCCTAAAAGTGGTATTTATGTTTTAATTTTTGTCACATTAAGTTTTAAAATTAACTAATAAGATCATAAAGGTATTTTAGTTTTGTTATTCCTGTATTAAAGAATCTTTAAACATGAGAAGATATTCATAAAATAAGCCCAGTTTTCCTAAAAA